>JAQLOL010000025.1:6842770-6856968 GCA_029783665.1 Naso thynnoides | reverse complement strand
CCTACTTTGCTGTTGTTATCAGTTTTTATGGGCTTTTTGTCAATGTAATGTGATAATGTAGTAATGTAATAAAAATTAATGTAATTAACTGTGCTGTCAGAGCTGGTTACAGTGGAGCTCCTTTTAGGTGTTTTATATTGGCTTCTTACATCATCATCAAGCTACTATTCCCACAGTGCAGAGTAAGTTTAGAGTAAGTTTAGAGTAAGTTTAGAGTAAGGTTATTGTAAGGGTTGGGCATTTAGTTTGGATGGTCAGGGTTAGGGGCAAGAAAATGCATTATGTCAACGAGTATCGTCACAAGTATAACAATACAAAGTTGTGTGTGTTAATTCTGCACTGAGCCCAATAGAGATTTTTCACAAGGGGGAAATACATTTTCTGTAAAGATCACATTTTGTTTGTAAAATCTTGATCTGAGTAATCAACTTATCCATCATGTAAATGTGGTCGAGTAGGCCTAAAATCTCCATGTGTTGCCTCTAAAATGTAGGAGTAGCATCAAAAAGCAAACAAAAAAAGTAGCCAAAAAATGAAAAAACTCCAGTGAAGAATAAGTAGGCTTAACTCAGAACTGTAATGTTATTTAACCACACCGTAAACTTGGATTTCTTAATTTGTTAATAATTAGAGCTTGCCTGTTTATAACACATAGTTTTATTATGTCAAAGCTATAGACAAGAGCCATCTAAAGCAAAGTAATGTAATTTACTGTTGCACCATCTCCCTAATTTTATAGTAGGCTAGGAAAGCTGTGGGAGCTTGCCTTGAATTACTGTAAAACCTAACAGCCTATGCATCGATCCAGTTTGACAATTTTACTTTGACGTGCCATAAGTGATTTAATGAGTAATTTTCAAATAATCCCATTCATCTCCAGTTCTGATTCATTTCTTTCTCTGTTTGCATAAATAAAACTACACAAAACATTAAAAAAAAAAAAGAAGAAGAGGAACAAAAATCATTTAAGGTGAAGAAGTCACACACGAGATATGAGCAAATGATGTGGAAAGAGAGCAAATGGGACAAGAGCAAAGCAACTGCCTGCAACTGCCAACAACTGCCTGCTAACATACGTTTGAGAAACTGCCCACTAGAATTCATCTAGGGCTGCTTTTTCTACTCAACTTTGATTTAGAAAACATTTATAGGAAAAGCCACATTTATGATTAAAAACTAAATCTTAGTGACCTATTGTGGCAGATTATAATATTTACGTCACGCTCATGTCTAACTTAACACCTGTTATTTAAAGACCAAGTGATTGACCCTCATTGTTTCAACTAACTTTTGTCGTGAACTTTGTCCCACATTAGCGGAACGTTTCTTCTCCGGGTTTTGTTTACGACACATATATTTGCGGCACCACATTATTCACACAGTGCTGTTTAGTCGTAAATTCTACAGTCTAAGCAATTTGAACAATAAAGTAATCAACATTGGGCGCTCGGATGAAGTTAAGACGCTTTCCAAAAGTCACTTAATAAATTTAATCCGTCATTCATTCACTGAAGCGACGACTAACTTTGTGTTGAAATTAACAGCGGCTTCGAGCGCGTCTCAGCCAATCAGCGTAGAGAGTCTTTCTTTATGTCAGCCTCTCATTGGCTGGAACGGTAGGCGGGCCGTTCAGCTTCCTTCCCCGGATTCACCCTAAAATAATTCCGATCTCTCCTCCTTGGGTGAAGGTTCATTGCGGTGACTCTTTCAGGTTAGCTCCCAACTACTGTGTAGTTAAACGCTTCAGCAACCATGTCCGGCCGTGTTCTCGTTGGAGTAAAGCGTGTCATTGACTACGCCGTTAAGGTAACATTTCCTCTCTCTTTTAATGAGATCATTTTCGGTTTAAAAATCTGTTTTTTCCTGTCTTCACTCACTTGACTTTCTGTGTTCTGCTAGCTAACGTTAGCCTTCAGACGCCAGCTGGTTGTTGCACAGGAGGGACACAGCTAACCGTTCACATATCTGACAGATAACATTAACCGGTCAGTCTACAGCTGGGGTCACTTGACAGGATGCAGCTTGATAAATAATTAAAATTGTTGCTAGCAACGCATTGTGTACAATGTTGCCGCACAGCTGTCTGACTGATGTTTTCAGGTTGTGTAATCTAATGGCTGAACAATCAATGTTCTCATTATTAACGTTATCTCACGGCCTGTCATTGTTTTACAAGGGTGTTAAAGACACTTTGCATTTCCAACAATAACTGTTTTTTTTTTTTTTTTTTTTTAAATAGTTTTTCACTTTTAGCTGCCTCACGCAGATGAAGCTCGGCACCACAATCAGTATCTGATTGCTGCTGTTTGATGTCAGGGCAGGAACACTCTTGCTTTAGCTGCCTGCAGCAGGATCTGAAGTGTCAGTGCACACTGCTGTTGTGTCACTAGCTCTCCTTTGCTCACAACATCACCACGCAGATGGTCGAAATGTGATGTGTGAGGGAAAAATACCTGCATGTGACGTGGAAAAGGAGCATTTTTTTTCTAGTAATCGATGCTGTCATTTGACACGGAGTCAAATCTAGCTTGTATATTGTTTTTTCCAGCAGTGTGTGGAAGAAATTGACTGTCGTGGCACGGAGCCCTGACATGGACGAATGCCTTTGTTATGAATAATAAGCCCTTGAGCTGTGAGCCAGGCCTTACCACCCGTCAGCAGTGTCAGGACCAAACCAAACCAAATCCCAGCTCAAAATCTTGTGCAAATCCTTTATAGATGAGTTTACTCCCATTGTTTTGGAGTAACATATCTATATACTTTGTTTTGGTGTCTATAAACTTCCCCCATGTTGTTTATGCATATTTTTTGCCAGCTTTACACATGTAATACCCTCAGGGGAAAATCTAATTTATAATTATCAAGCGACTCATGGCAATAAAATGAAGCTGAGAGCCATTTTTTTTCTTTTTTGCCAGCTACAGGGCTCCTGTTAGAACATGCTTCACTACATTTCTTGCTCTTAGTTACTTTGGTGGCCCACTTCCTGACAGCTCGCCCCAGAATCCAGGCTGTCTGGCTTATTTTTCTTGTGGCACCCCTGTAGTGACTGCGTCCTGCTGTCTTCTTCCTCCGCAGATTCGTGTGAAGCCAGACAACACCAGCGTGGTGACGGATGGCGTTAAGCACTCAATGAATCCGTTCTGTGAGATCGCTGTGGAGGAGGCGGTCAAGCTGAAGGAGAAGAAGCTTATTAAGGAGGTTGTGGCTGTCAGCTGTGGGCCACAGCAAGCACAGGTGGGTGAGATGGGGGCCAGACTCTGCATCCCTGCCTTGTTAGCCAACATTCCCTGAAGAAATAAAAGGTGCTGTGGCAGATGCCTTACTTTTTGAGGGGTTTATGTAGAGCTGTTTATCTTTTATATTGCTTTTTTGTGCGTCACCTTTATCTTTTATTATCTTTTGGGGGAATCATGGTGTAATTAAATGTTAATTCAATGTCACAAATACTGATTAAATCATAAATCATGTATAAACAACTGCAGGATAATAATTGAACATCACTAATTGTACCTTGCATAATCAAGCAGTGCATCTGGATAAAAATCACTTTGCTTATTAATGCGTCATTTGCTGTGTTGCAGTTATGATTGTAAAAGTAATTTCATTCTGATTATTGTCAGGCCCTGCCTGATAACTTGTAAGGGTCTTTTTATTTGAATCTCACATATTAAACAAGAGAATAGAGAAACATCCAGTGACAAAAAAACAGGGTTTCAGGTCCATCGTGTTTAATTAGTCAGACTGTAATTAATCAGTGCAAACCTCCGTGAGCCAACATGAAATGTAAGTGTCATAATGTACAATGATGTATTAATAAGCTAGCTATTGTTTCATTTATCATTAAAAAAACTGTGATAAAAATTTGGGCTTTGAATCATTTTTGCTTTGGTAATACATTTTAATTGGGCAGTAGCATCGTCAAGTTCCTTGACTTGTGACCTGTCCCCCACTCAGGAGACCATCCGCACTGCGCTTGCCATGGGAGCAGACCGTGGCATTCATGTGGAAGTGACTGGAAAAGACTATGAAACCCTGGGACCCCTGCACGTCTCCAAGATCCTGGCTGCTTTGGCCAAGAAGGAGGAAGCTCAACTCATCATCCTCGGCAAACAGGTTACAAAAAAATCTGAATCAGTTTCACTCTCTATCATTAAAAACCAGATCACACTTCCTGCTCTCATCCTGTGATGAATACTGAGGTCTCACACAGCTGTTTCAGTTTAATGACTTGTGTTTTTTTTTTTTTTTTTCCATAGGCCATCGATGACGACTGCAATCAGACAGGCCAGATGACAGCAGCATTACTGGACTGGCCTCAGGTGAGTTTGCACCAACATGTCCCAAAAATAAGAACAGCCTGTTTTGACCTATAACGGCCGGAGGTAGATTACCTCAGTTTCCTTTTTTTCTAATGTGTGACATAGCAGCGCTGATATCAGCTTATGCGCCCTTCTTGACTGCGTTCTCAAACAGAGACTGGTTTGAGTCGGTAAGAGCTACAGTGATCCTGCACAGATCAGCAAAGCCGGTCAAAGGCTGCTTGGGTGGTTGAGGTGAAGTTCCGCTGTCTGGCCAATAGATGGAGCACTTTGTTAAATGTTATCACACTGTACATGTTGAGTAGGGTTAGAAATGATTGTGTGTGAAAATGTTTAACTATTTTTCTGTTTGACAGTAGATGTTATTGTGTCTGTGCTTAAAGTTATGAATCTGATCTGATTCTGTATCTTCATACTGCAGGGTACCTTTGCATCAGAGGTCTCATTGGACGGAGACAAGGTTAAAGTGGTGAGAGAAATTGATGGTGGCCTGGAAACTGTTAAGATCAAGACACCGGCAGTGATTACAGCAGACCTTCGACTGAACACCCCCAGATATGCCACGTTGCCCAACATCATGGTAAGTAGCGGAGAAAGTGGACAGAAACTCAAAAGCCAGAGGAAGATATGAATATAAATTGGGTTTTAGTCAGAAACAAATGTTTTAAAAGGCGTGAAGTTGCTGTAAGTGATTTACACTTACACAGCCATCACTGATGATAGAGTTTGCTCAGTAACGTGAGTCTCCCAGTCTTTGTGTTCTGCAGTAAAACAGAAAAGACATTTCTGGAATCCTCTCTCCTGATTGGATGAGAGTGGGAGCGGGATATCAGAACATGTCTTTTCTGTGTACTGCAGAGTGGAGGACCCACGTTACTGACAAATCACCCTATATAAGTGATGTCTGTCTGAGCGTAGAGCTATTTAACGCTTACTAAAAAATTTCTTTGGAAAAAATGTAAACACCACTTACAGCACCTTTTGGAGATGTATGCAAAATTTTGATTCTACGCACCGTTCACTCATAATTGTTTGCATAACAGGTATGGTGCTCTAAACACAGATTGTTAGTTATACCAGGAGGAGGAACAAAATGAGCATGCGTCGTGTTTGTACCTTTTTGGGTATTGAAATGTACTTTATTTTTATTACTTTTTTATTAAACCTTTAGTTGTAATCAGATTAAAATCTTATCGAGACAGTGCATCTCTTCTACAAAAGGGATTGGGCCCAGAAGGTGGAGAGTTACACGATAAGGTCATACAATACCTATTACATGAGAGCACAAAACAAACAATAATGAACACAGAGATCAGCACAGGGCAAAGACCTCCACTGCACATAAAAGACACACAGCTAAGCAACAAAGCAGGTGCAGGTAGTGGCAAGTATTTCAGTTATTTTGTGTTTAAAACTAGATGAAGAGACAAAAGAGGTCATTTAAGGCAGCACTGCAGGTCACTCCAAGACCACAGGCTGAAATAATGTGGATTTTGTTTTCTAAATTCAGTTCGTACAATGGACGAAGACGATGAAAACAAACCAGTAGTGCATCCCGTGAGTAGCAAGGGAAGACCAACCAACTAAGTTATACAGAATGCAATGATGTGTCCTGTAGGCCGCCTTAGAAATATATCTAAGGGCAGCATAACAAAGTGAATCATGTTTGGACAAAGCAGTGGGACAAGCAAACCTAAAAAAAACAATATCACAGAGATCTAGCTGTGACAGAAACAAGCCCATAACCAGCCATTTATGAGCGGATGGTGCTCTCTGTGTACCCTTGTCTTGTGATTTCTGTCTTTCAGAAAGCCAAGAAGAAGAAGATCGCTAATGTGAAGCCTGCAGACTTAGGGGTGGACCTCACATCACGATTGGAGGTGTTGAGAGTGGATGAGCCCCCACAGAGGCAGGCGGGGGCGAAGGTGGAGACGGTGGACGACCTGGTTGGCAAACTGAAGGACGCAGGAAGGATATAGACGCTTTAGGAGCGAAAGCAGGGAGTGCAGAACTTTGCAGAGGGGTGAGTATCACTAATCTGTCCAATGGACTCACCATTACAGATTCATCTGTGGAATCTTTTAGTAGCAACCTATAAATCACATCACTAAGAAGTTTGAGGAATAAAAATCTGTGACTTGAGCCATTAGGCCACAGAGACATATGCCAAGTTTTATTTACAGCCTTTGGAAACACAGCTTGAAATAGTAAGAATGCACATGTATTAAAGTTGAGTCTCTCATTAAGTTTATACCAAAGTCTGGGTGGAAATAAATATTTCCAACTATTAGAAAAACTTGTCTCAAAAAGAGCATATTGTGGAGGTATTACCATTTCTCAAGACTGGCATGGCAGATCACGTTTTGATTGACAGCTCCCTGAACCTCAGCTTTGTCAACTGTCTCTTGTCTCCACTGTCGCCATGGAGCAAAGCAGGGAACAGTCCTATTGTCGCAGAACTGTAATTATATAGCTTTAGTAAAATTTAAAGACTTTTTAGGCAAGACTGTTAGCATGTAGTTTGGAAATATGTACTCAGTTCATCCAAATAAAGCTTGTCTGTAAATCCGTCACAAAGTTTTCCAGACTTGCGAGGAGCTGCAGCCCGCGGTGACACCTGCCGGTCTGCTCGCTGCAGCAGCCCGCACATCAAGCTTTTACTCTGGGGAGAAAGTTAACCGATGAACTGATGATCTGTGAGGAGATGAAACGCCGGCCGTAATGTTTCTGTGGCATTGTAAAACATGATACAAAAACAAAAGGATGCTTTGCTGCCTTTTAATGTTGATTAAGTGAACATTACTGGCAAAGAAAAAAATCATCTCATGCACTGTGCCGGTTAGATGCATCTTTTAAGGTGGAATGTTTTCTTGCATAATGCTCAATGTGAGTTACACCATAAATTAATCAGCCCACCTTAAATGCCACACTGACGACTTGAAGAGGATTTTAGAGGATTTATTTGTCACAAACATATCCAACACGTACGGTAGTGAAATGTCTGAACATCAAACATAATGAAATTGCTTTTTGCCTTTCTTGCATGATGCCATTGGCTTTGGTGTAGCAGCTCGGTTAAATGCAGCAGTGTGAAATGAATCGGTTTGCTCACGCTGGAGGAGGTTGACTGAATGGAGCAGAGCGGTTTTGTATCAAGGGACACCAGACTTTGAATTTTTGATCGACTTTATTTATATTATGAAATCTTGATCAGGGATAACCACGCCCAAATCAACCCAGTTTTGGGAAACTGCCAAAAATTTTAAAGGGCAATATTTCACGTTTGGATTGAAGTTAATGTTTGTAATTTTTTTAAATGCTTTTTATTATGATTGTAAGACCCTAACTTACATAGCAAGACAGTTTTTGATGATTCGGGTTCCCAGAGGCTTTAAGGTCTTCTAGGAAATGGGCAGTGAATCATATTGGATCATTTGTAGGAAAACACAATATTCTTAATAATAAAACTACATAAGCATGCAGCAAATTTGCCTTTTGTGGTGAATGATATAGTTGTTTGCTTGGTATATTAATGTTAAATACTTTATATCGCCATCCCTTCATTTTCTAAATGCTAATTAATTGCGTCGACTCAGAGTATTACATGTCTTTGGGTAATGGAAGCAAACGTAATTAAAGATTTTAATTGCGCCTCTTGTCTTTGATTTCATATCTCCATTCTCTTCTCTCCTCGCAGGACTCTCTAATGAACACCTGGACTGTTTTACATAAGCACTCCCGGAGGACTAGCTTATGTGTCGGTCTAATCCCTCTGTTTGACACTGTGACTCCTGAGGATGTTCAAGGAGGTACTGACGGAAGAGGAGGAGAACTGAGAAACACCGTCCTGCAGCAGACTCAGGCTACCCCAAAAGGATCTTTTTTTCTTTTTTTTTTTCTTTTGCGTGCATTTAAGGTTCCTAATGAAATTTATATGCAGTAATTTAGAACAGAATCTTCCCATCATTTGTGCTGCTGTTTGTTTTCGCTGTACATTAACACCAACGGTACGATGCATTTCACCAACAGTAGCTCGGCTCAGCTGTTTAATCTTGTATGTAGTCTCACATGTTGAGAGGTGTTGACATGTTTTTGTAAATGATATATGTAAATATGGACCCAGACATGTTGAGATGACGATGTCCTTCAAGATTGGTGTCAAGTCTACTGGTCATTTGTATAGTTGGTGTAATTAATTTTCACGACTGCCTGGACGGTGTCTCTCAGTATGAGCGGGAGAGGATGATCAGAATTTACCATAAGCGCCTCAGTTCACTGTTAATTGTACAGAACATTACTATGACAATAAAACAGCCAGTCTTTTTCATATCTAAACACACCTGTGCCTTCTCTTTTGCTTTAAACCTACAGTAAAAAAAAAAATCCTCTAAAGTATCATAATCCTCAGGTAACAAAACGTTCAACACACTCCAGACTCCATGGATTTTACCTCACCTCACCTCATGGAAATGTCAATATAGTGACATTGTCGAGACCTTCAAATACAAATTGTGGCCAAAAAAAAAAAAAAAAAGGTGAAATATTCTTTGTGAGGTTTCTTGTGAGACGAAGAGGTTTATCAAATCATGTTTTTCATCCTGGTGGATTTGTTGCAGCAGAAACTGAAACTGTTCTTCAGTTTTAACAACATGCTCTATGGCAGCGGTTCTCAAACTTTTTTCAAGGATGTACCTCTTTGAAATATTTTTTCAGCCAAGTATCCCCTGACCAGTGCAAAACATTTTTGGTAGAAAAAATTGCCTTGAGGTACAATACAGTGTCTGATTTATCAACAACCTTGTCGCTGACAAACACTTGAATGCCACATTTCTGTTTGGGATCAAATCACTAAATTCATGGCAAACCAATTTTTTGCCATCATTATGCAACAGTATTTTTTATGACTGATATTTCTTCTTCTCTAATATTCTATTTTTCTAACATAAAAAAAAAAAAAATCTCAAGTGCCCCCTGCAGTACTGCAAAGTACCCCCATTTGAGAACCACTGCTCTGTTACGTCACAATTTTATGCGCCACGTTATGTTTTCATTTTGCTGTTTTCCACACGTTTTTTTGATACGTTTTGTGACATTCCAGCCGTATTTGTTGAAGAATATGACCACGCACCTCCCAGTTTGTTGTATTTATGAAATGAAACAATCATGGGGAAACATGTCGGACATTTTTAAAAGAAAAACCGCTGCAGGTAGCAGAAGCAAGACTGCATACTAAGGAGCTGAGTTTGAAACATTTACTAGATTGTTCTACTGTGTCATTGATACATTTCATATTACATATAAATATATTCATGTCATGATTAATTCAAAAATATTATAATATTAAACACTTAAGGTATCCATATTGAGACGTTGCAGTCAGGGTTTTGTATTAGACTGAATTTATTTTTTGCTGCACCGAGGTTATGGTGACTCATCCAGCAGGCTCAGGATGTTCACTGCCCGTTTTAACAGACCCTTCTGAATAACACACGACCGAGTGACTAGATTACTGTAGAGACATTTATCATCATTTGTCCATTTAAAAAAGAAAATCATCGTAAATCGAAATAAAATTCAGCCCAACAGCGAAGAAAGGTACTGATTAGAGGAGGGGCGTGGCCTCGCGTGCACAATCAAGGCTGTGAATGAGCGCAGGTGAGCCGCTCGGTCTCGAGCTTGCAGGGCACTCACAGGTGGTTCAGTCTTTGCTGGCTGAGACGCCGAGGACGTTTCTTCGCTCGTGTTTTCATGTGCAGGGAAAATCATTGCGAAAGCAGCGGACTCATGTGAAGAAGCTCCCGGTTACTCTTGAATTCGTTTGAAAATGTCGTGGCTGGACGACTTTAAGAGATTATTCACAGTTTTTCTGCTCCTTTTATTATTTATATTGACTTTTCAAGGTAAGGTTAAAACTTTTAACAAGTATGACACAACTTTGCCTTGCTTTGGCTGTTCCTTGAGCATTTCTGCCTTATTTTATAAGGACAACACGCATTACTCAACATTTCTGTTTGCCTAAATGTGCAAGTCTTGGCCAGCCGGCCAACTTTCAGCTATAGTTGCCAACTTTGGCAAGATGTTTTGTCTCGAATGGTCATAAACGTTGCCAATTGGTATGTAGCTATAATCTTTGTGTCCATTATTAATATTTTTCAGTTTTGTGTAGTGTGTGGTATCAGAGCTTATTCTCTTAATTTGTGCTTATTTTAGCCCACTACATAAGCACAGGACATTTAATGTTTTTGTTTGTTTGTTTTTTTTTGCTTCAGTTGTTCATATGGCCTCACAGGCCAATGAGGATTCAAGAGACGCATATTTCCTCTGTAAACTAATTCCTTGGCTCCACACCAACAGGCACAAACTGTCAGCTGGTGGTTTCTCCTGCTGGTGAGTCTCAGGTGAATGCCATAGCTGGCAGCAATGTGACTCTGGCTGTGTCCTTCAGTGGGGCCCCTGACCCTGTGGTTGCCTGGTCGATGGGAGATTTCCCTGTCCTCACTTGGACCATTGGCTCCACTGTTCCCCCAGTCATTCCAGAGGACAGACAGAATGTGCTGAAGATTGAAGAAGATGGATCCCTAACCTTTGTGAATGTGACACTTGACTATACCAGTAGCTACACTGTTGAGATGACGAAGTCTGGACAGGGGAAATCCTCCACTACTTTTGTTCTGACAGTATATGGTGAGTACCACAAGGCTGAGCTCTGATTGTTGCAGCTGTGCTGCTGTTGTAAGGTTTGAACTAGTGGCTGTTTTGTTTAAACCTTTTTACCGTATTCACCTGAACTTTCTGCACTGTCGACCAGTGTTGGGCAAGTTGCTAGTTACTTATTACAGATTACTCCTTATAAAAATAATAAATGTACTTAATGCTTTGTGTCAAAACTAATTAGTAACATTACTTATTACTTTACTGTATTACTTTGCCACCCAACCAGCTTCCTAAAAAGTGGCACACAGCCTGTTTAGCCAGCTCCCGAAACTGTTCGACTTTATTGGAACAGCAACTTTGTTTTGTTGGCTACTAATTTAAAAAGATGCTTAGGCACAGCAGCACTATCAGCAGCTTATTAGAACTTCAACATTAGTGACCGCTCAAATTAAAATAAGCTTCTTGTAGAAAAATCTAAATCGGCACACGCACATATATCTCATCATCATAACATATCTGAGGATAAAAAATTAACGCAGTAATGCAGCGTTACTTGGATCAATAACTGTAATATAATTACTTTTTTTGGCAATTGTAATCCCTTACTTTCCTAGTTACTGGGAAAAGTGATAAAATTACTGTAACGTGTTACTAAGTAATGCATTACTTCACAACCCAGCTGTTAACACCATCACTCATGTTGAATCTGATTGTTCCACACTTTATATTGCTGTGTGTAGCAAAAAGGAAAATTCATGCTGGATTTTGCAACATGGGGACTCTCAGTAGATTTTTGAAATCCACTCCAGAGCTTTAAAATGAAAATGGTTTCTAAGGTAAATGACTGTTTACAAAAGCTTCTCGATTACCTTAGGTGATAGTGGACCGCATTATTTCTACTTACAATGAAGAGAATGTAATAATCCTAACCATCATATTCATTTTAATCTTTGTCAACTGTATCTCTTTTTTTGGCGAAAGAATTGCTTTCAAAATCAATTTGCTTAGAATCTGTTACTATAAATGAACAAAAAGCACTGGCAGACTCAGTTTGAGGGGGTTTGAAAAGAGTAAAAAGGGTACGTGTTGTATGCAGTGGGGCATCATCGTGCAAAAAGCCGTGGGGCACTTAACTGAATTTTGTCCCCTGGAAGGGCATCCACACTTTACCACCTTCTGTCTGCACAGAGAGGGAACCCTAGAGGTCACCTTACCACGTTTCGTCCGATGGAAAGGCACCCTAGAAGGAGCTTCATCATGTTATATCTACCATAGGGGCATCCGAGAGGGCACTTTTCCCGTTGCCTTTTTCCTAGGGCCCAACGGATATATCGGGTTGCAGATATTATTGGCCGATATTGGCTTATTACAGATAAATCGGTATATGCATATGTTCTCCAATATGTGCCAATATTAAAAACTGCTTTTTAAAGCTGGAAAAATGCTTGGACCAGTAATTTGAAATGGTGTAATCACTTAGTTTGTCTAGTAGAGGGCGGTCCATTATTAAGTGAAGTGTTTGCTGTTCAGTGCACTGATGTTTGGAATCAAGTTTGTCAGATATCCTGCCTCCATGACGTTTCTACTTGATAGACACATTCCGTCCACCAGTGACAAAAAGAACTAATACACTTAATTTTTTCGTGACAACAGACTAAGGTGCCTTCCTGCCATCTGATGTAGTAGAGTGGGTAAAATAAAAACAGATGTGATGTAAGTGGCCCTTTGTTTTTACACAATAGTAGCACACTTGTATATTTAACACATTAGCAATATTTAATTTTTAAATATCACGGCTATCGTCAGTGTCGCTACAGCATTTGCGGTATTTTGTGCTAATGGCCCAGTCCAAGGGATCTGGCAGAATGGTCAGAATATGGCAGAAATGGAATATAATATTTGAATATGTTTTCATAAGTGAATAATCACCAAAAAGTCTTTCATTGCTTTAGAATGAGGCCTTTGTGTCTAAAGAGGAGGCGAGTCGTCTTCTGCACAACCTGCCATATTAAACCGCCATGTGTCGTTGATAAGGAACAAACCAAACTAAAGAAGGCATTTGTCTGATTCAATCACTGCTAGATGCCACTAAGTCCCACAACTGGACTTTAAACTCCTGGTCATATGTACGTCTTATACATTAAAGTGCACAAAATATATATTTGTGCTGCAGGGTTGTTGTGTTTGATTGCTGACTGAACCCACGTTCAGTCCAGGTTTCCTCAGTAACATGATCAAGGAATGCAAACACATACTTTTAAAAAAATCTTAGGCATCCAGAAGGTTTCACCATTGATTATCTCTTTATTTCAGTTTAGTTAATGAAACATCACAGTGTCATTATTGTGCACTTTAAAAGGAAAACAGGGACCATAGCTGTGATGACAGAAGTAAGCTACTTTATTCACCTTTTCCACCATCACTTCACCTTTTCTTTGACAGAAAACATCCAGAATGTGAGTCTGAGCACACGGCCAGATTTGCCCGTAGAGGGAACTGAGCGGTTCACCCTGCAGTACAGCATGAAGCGAGGAGTCATTGAGCAACAGAAGTGGTTCTTTAATGGCACAGAGATAAAAACCAACTCGCACTACTTGGTGGAGAACTGGAGCCTTGTGATCCTCAGTCTGAACCGAAACGACACAGGACAGTACACAGTGCTACTGACGAACCCCTTCAGCAGTGTGACAACTCACATGGATGTCACTGTGCTGTGTAAGATTAATAACTCTGACTGAAACTCTTTACAGCATTAATTCTGAGAATGAAATGTCTCTCCAAAACCTGTCTCTGCCTGCATCCACTCACTCAGTCTTTTTTTTGGTCTGTTTTAGATGGACCAGATGAGCCCATACTCGAGGTCCACCCAGTCAAGCCTTTCTATGTGGCAGGAGACTCTCTGAACCTCTCCTGCCAGGCTGAGGGATTTCCAAAGCCGACTGTTGAGTGGATGTTCAGTGATCGAACCATTTCCAAAGAAGGAGTCTTAACTCTAACAAATATACACACCGGTGAAGGCGGTGTTTATACATGCATATGCCTCAATAATCGGACTGAAGAAAAGCGCAACAAAAGCACAGTTCTAAAAGTTTATGGTATGCGAAAAGTATTTGTTTTGTCTTTTTGGTGTGTATGTGTGTGACAGGATTTAGTATTCAGCAAGTCTCTAATTCACAGTAATATTTCTTCAGTTAGTCCTAATATGTCTCAAGGAAATAAAAT
>JAQLOL010000025.1:6829885-6842670 GCA_029783665.1 Naso thynnoides | reverse complement strand
CTTGCACTTTTATTATGTAATGTGTTTTGATGTCATGGACCCCAGGAAGACCAGCTGGTAGTCACGACGCCAGCTAATGGGGATCCATTTAATAAACTAAACTAAACTAAACTAAACTACCTCTGAGCAGACCAACAACTGCTGACTGACGTGAAAGGCATCACTAAAGCCTTGTTTCCACTGAGCAGTACAGTTCAGTTTGGTATGCCTCGGTACACTTTGAAACAGTACCCCTAGATCTGGCTTGCATTTCCACTACCGACCGTACTCTTAGTTGGCGGGTGGTGCTGTGCTGCTGTGTTCTGCTGTGCACCATAAGGGCGCCCCACCACTTTTTTCTCCAGGGGAAAAATAGGCCTATTTCACCCGCATAAACCAGTAGAAATTCATGTGTATTTTATAAAGTGTTTAAAGATCCAATTGTTACTAAAGTTATGTCATCACAAAAGAAAGGCAAATGCAGATGAATTATTGTTGGTGTTCAGATATTTTACTACTATATGTGTTCGATACGTATTTGTGACAAATAAATCCTCATAAAACCTCTTCAAGTTGTCAGTGTGACATTTAAGGTGGGCTGATTAATTCATAAAGTAACTCATGCATTGGACAACATGTAAGAAAATGTTCCTCCCTAAAAGATGCGTCTGAGCAGTACAGTGAATGAAATGATCTGAGTTCTACCAGTAACGTTAAACTTACAGCAAAGAATTCACATGAAAAGGTAGCAAAGCGTCCTTTCCTTTTTGTATCATGTTTTGAAATGTTAGACACATTACAGTTGGCGTTTAGTCTCTGCACAGATCATCGGTTCATCAGTTAACTTTCTCCCCGCAGTGAGGGCTTAAGGAGCCAGGCTGCCGCAGCGAGCAGACCTGCAGGTCTCACCACGAGCTGCGGCTTTGTGACAGAGATACAAACAAGCATTTTTTGGATAAACTGACTGCATGTAAATCTACATGGTAACATTCTCGCTTATATAAATGTAGAAAACTCACTGAAATGATATATTAAGAGTTCTATAACAACACTCAAAATCTTGCAGTCAACGGTAGCTCGTCCTTCTTGGGACCGCTTGGTACCCCAATGAAAGGATAACCAAAATAGACACAGCACAGTTTGGTACCCTTTTGACAGTGGAAACACACAAAAAAAGCATCCTGAACTGTAAACACAAGTGCTTTAGCAGTGGATCATAGACTCAATCAACATTGATTTACCTCACTCTGTGACAGATGGTGACTTAACAGACATTTACTGAATGAAAATCTTCGAGATCACCACTTTAAGTAAAAAATTAACTCACATCTTCTACCACAGCCATGCTGTACAGTACACTGATTACTTGTTCCATTTTTAAATACTGTGAGGATTGCTTTGCCATCAGCATCGAATTTTGAGTACTACTAGTCTTACCAGAGAAAGAATGGGCCCCTCAGACAGTGTGCTAAGTAATACCTGAGGTTGCTTTTTCTCCTTAAACAAAGCCTTTCAGTCTTAGTATACCCTCACCCCCCTCTCCTGCCCTCTCTTAATCTCCCCTTCGCTCACAATCCCTCTCTTTCCAGGACCGTCGATCTCAGATTCCAGTTTGTTTCCTAATCAAGATGGAACCATCGTCACGTTGACCTGGGAGGTCCCGCCTACCTCTATCGTTACAGGTAACAGTAATCAACTCTGGGAAGCTCCTGGTTGATTTGTTTTTCACATGAGTATCTTTTAAGCCTCACACGTGAACCTGGCCTTCTTGTTTGGAATTTGTACGTCTCAGCAGAACCGCTCAGGCAGAATGCAGACGCAGTGTTGAAAACAGAAACTCAACATGGAAGATAGGGGTGTAAATATTGTGTAATGTGTGAATCCTCAGGCTGAGAGCTGCGATGTTGTGGGAAAAAAACATGTTAAGAACAAAAGTACTGAAAAAGAGCAAATACCAGTTTATGATCCATCCCCGTCTGTCAGTTTTTAAAAACATAAAATGACACTAAAGGTTTTCCAAATAAGCCCAGCCTGTCACGCTGATCAGTAAAACCTCAACACCTGTTACCACCATATTACCAACATATCTTGATGCTCTTTAATAAAAACAGACATGCATGTGCTTTTGCAAAGGGTTTGACATCGAGATGAAAGGATCCGCTCTCCTGAACAAAACTCAGAATGGCACGCACACCAGAGGCAGCTCAAACAGATTTCACACCATCCAGCAGAAACCTGGCTCTGCCAGGAGTGCAGACATCTATGTCCTCGATCCTGACTTGACGTACAGGTTTCGGATCATCCCAAAAGCTGGTTTGACAGAAGGAGAGCCATCTAAGGTGCACAGAATTGGTCCAGGTGCGTTACGGTGTTCGCTTATGCATTTCTTATCATAGAGTGCTGCGGCAGTAAAATCATGTCTAATTGTTTTTCCGTGTGATAACAGGTGACTGGCTGAGTGGCTCTGCCATTGCTGGCATTGCAGCTGGAATCCCCTGCAGCCTTCTCTTCCTGTTGCTGCTTGGCGGCTTGATCTTCCTCTGTGTCTACTGCAACAGGAAGAGAAGTATGTGAAGTGTTAATGCTGTGTTCCATTTACCTTGGAAGTCGGAATTCGGAACTGGGGGTGATGTCAAACCGAACAGAGTTGACCCCATTCCTGTTACAAGGAGCCATTGTTAGCTACTGTTTTTGTTAGCTCTGTTAGCTAACAGCTAATAATAACACACGACAACTGCGTGGTAGTTTTTGCGTGCAAAAGCAACATAACATGTCCACAGACAGAAGTTGCACAGTACTGTCGGTTTGAGTGATGTAATGACACAAACACATTTCTTATTGGCTAATAAACAGTCAGATGTACAGCTCTTCATTGTTAATGCTCAGAGCTGCCATGTTGGATTTCGAGCTCGGGGTTACTGAAGTTCCTCTGAGTTTCCTTGTTGGAACTCCGACTTCAGGGGGCGTTCCTAATGACTGACCAACTGTGAACTCACAAATTCCGACTTCCAAGATCCACCAGAATGCACAATAACTTGTTCAGCGTTACAATATAAATGAGGTCTTCAAACATGGTGATGTATTTTCATAACATTCTGTTTTTCTGTGTTTTGCAGGTCATCAGCCAAGATATCCAGTGTCTAGAGCAGTTGAGAAGGTTGTGATGGCTTCACTGGTCAACATAATCAAGTTCAGAAATTTGAACTGTGTAGCATCAGCGCTCAGACATTAATTGAGTGATGTACAAGTATTGATTGATTAGTTAATGGCCACAGGCAGAAAGTGTCTTTTTAGAAAACCAAACAAATTTTTTTTTTTTAGCATACTTCCCCAAACTCCTACATTTATTGACTTAACACTGTGGTTGTGGAGCATCCAGATCCCTTTGTCGGGGTCAGCATGTTGGACCTCCAGGAAGTAGTCCGCAGCAGTGATGACATCATCACTGTCAAAATAGAGACCACTGAGTCAGACAACCTCAGATTAGTATTTTTGTGTGACTGCATGCAGGTGGATGCTGTCCATTTTCCCAGCTAGTGCAATTTTTTGTTTACCTGAAACAAAAAAGTTATTAACTTCAAACTTTCTGCAAATTCACTCAAAGGGTCAAACTGCACGTGCTAGTAACGAAAGCTGTATAATTCGTCTCCTTCTACTTGAGGCCATGAACTCATCAACCACTCCTTGAATTTGTTTGCCACCTTGCGAGTGTGGTGTATCATCAGATACAGGAGTCTTCCATTAACATATTGACAATGAACTCTGCATTTGTTTTTTTCAGTTGGTTGTTTTAAATTATTTCTTGTCACTCACAGGTAATAACAACCCAAACAGATTCAGCTCCTCATAACCTGCTGACAGGAGGGCTGAAATCTCCCCCTGATTATGACCAATTTCAGCAGGTATTCTGTCTATTACAGCATATTTTAAAGATTACTTCTGTTGTTGATTTACAGTAAATAATTGATTTGTTTTCTTTCAGACTCCCTCTGAAAGATCAGTGGCTCTGCCCAACTTTGTCCCTCCACCGCCTGTCAGAGTTGCTACAACTGTCTAAACTCCAAAATTTGCGTTGGTTTGTGTATTATTTTTGTACAACATGCCACATTTGTGTGTATTTTAATGTATATGCTTTTTCTCTATATATTTTTTATTGATGGTTCAACTAAAATAATTTTTGTTTAATGTATTTCAGTAAGGATGGAAATTTTTCTCTTATCACTTTCCTTTATAATCTAAAATTTTAAAATCTATTTTGTAACAATAGGCCTGTTTGTTCATAATAAATCAAATTATAAGCCATGCTTGTAAATTGATGTAGCTAAATAGCAAAGAAAGCCAAACTGCTTACTTCCTCCTTATTATAACTTTGCACCTTAATACATTTTAGACACATCTGTGAAAATAATGCTCTAGATCAGTGGTCCCCAAAGTAGGGGTCAGGGCCCCGCGGGGGTCATAAGACACAACCCGGGGGTCGTGAGGTGTCTTCCAAAAAGCATACATGTTTTAGATCATTTAATTATTAAACCAATTATTGTATGAATTCTGTTTAAATGCTTTCTTAAAATACTGTAAAACAGTATTGTGGCTATTTTGCTGTTCTGTTGTGCTGTATTAGTGCCTGTGTTTGCATAGGCCTAGCAGTGCATGCGCACATGTCACCTCCAGGTTCAATGGGGGTCACCAGACTCTGGCAACGTTATTTTGGGGCTTGTGGGTTGAAAAGTTTGGGATTCCCTGTTCTAGATCACTCAGTATATCATGGCTACTTGGTGTTCATTGTTTCCATATACTGAGCACTTTAGTTTTATTTTGAGTGAGATAAAGCAACAGGACACATAGAGAGTAACAATGCAGAAAACCAATATGGACTCGGAGAAAGTCAAATATTAATGTTGTATTATTAAAGCACAAATACTGATAAGTCAAACTGAATGTTAATAATGGAACATTAGCTTAAGCTTCAAATACATCATTGAAAGGTTCGAGCATAGCAGGGTAATTACCGGCATTCGCTGACAAAACATTTTAATGGTTTCTTGGTAGTGATAGTTTATTGACCCTGATGGAACAGAGAGGCTTTCCCAAGGATCTCACGTCCTTGTCGCTGAGGGTTTTCTCTCCTGGCAGAATAATTTCTTGAAAATGCTGTTTTTACGCTTTGCTGTGCTCAGCATCCTTTGTGACACTGATCTGCTGCTGGATGTTGGTGCAGTGGATGAGTGGGTGCATAACAACAACAACAACAAAAAAAGCATTTGTAAGGATGTTGGATCTGTTCTGTGTCCTGCAGGTGTTGTGCTCATAATAATCATACAGTGTTTCTCAGCATCATATCCCCTCATTCTCTTTCATCTGCTCGCACTTTGATCAGTTCTTGTTCTGTTTCCAGTGATGTCATCGTAGGTTACAAGCGGGGAGTTACTCCGCAGAGCCATGTATCTGACTTGACAGGGTCTTGTTGGATCACTGCTCGTTCTATAGCCCACCCAAATCAGCACAGCGTTCCGGATACCCGCTCAGTATCTGTTCAGTTCCATCTTCACCTTACTTATTTATCTACAGCAGCACACAAACGCAGTCCAGAGGCTAGAGGAGCCACTTAGAGGCTCAGCTGCTCGACAAATTCCCAAGTCCTCAGCAAAGCTGCACAGCACTATAGACGGAACTGGCTATCACACATTTAATTGTTCCTTTTGGAGGTAGTGGGCCCTCATAAGTAGCTATTAACTTGCAAAGTATTTCAATCAGAGTTAAAAAGGAAATTGTTTTTAAATAAGTGCTTGAAATCCTGTGAGACCCCTCGGAAAAATTCATTGATTCTAAATAAAAGTTTTGTTGTATTTTATACAGGAACACAAATGGACCTATAGAACAGCTGACTGGAAGTAATTAATTTAAATCTGTGGGCAAATTGTTTAGTCATAATAATCAGGCTATACATTATTTACATCATCAGGCTATAGTACATCATTTCTCATTTTGTTATCCTCCATTATATCTCCAATTGTGATGTCATTACATTCTAATATGAGTGACTGAAAGTTCTTTTGAGAAATCTAATGATTAAACGATTCGAGGAGCATTAAACTTTTGATGCCAGTCAGCCTGCAGCCTCCAAAGGGAAGTATGATCGGGTTTACGTAATAGATCGCTCAGTCCATCAGCTCCTCCCTCTCTGCTGGGAGATACAGAGTTAAAGTAATGATAAACAGTGTAATGGAGGAAGACAGTCACACCTCCATAAACATTGTTTGTTGCCAAAATGAGGGATCTCCTAAGCAATGGACTTTAAGGTTGGCTTAAACTTGGAAAAAGAAAAAGTCAAAGTTCCATCTGGGAAACCATGCCCAATGTGAGCTGTGAGTCAGCAGGTATAGTAAATGTATTACACAAACAGTCCGATGTTTCCACCATGGTGACCTGATGTTTTTTAAACATTTGTGCAGCAGATGGCGCTATTGTGCAGTGCGAAGGACTTTCCGCCACATTAAGAATTTAAACAGCTGTGAGGACAAAAGAAATTGTCCATAAAAACAGATAATAATAAAAATGCTGAGGTCACTCATCTGAGTTTGTATTTTCTGTTTCATGTCTCTAATGTGATCAACTATACCTCATATTAATATTAGTTTACACCTATAGTTTTAAGAAAATAAGTAACAAGGCTTTATAAAATGTGAGTAAACATCTTTGTGAAGACTCAGGTCCTGATCCATGTAGTGGTAGTGCAACTATAAAAATAAATAAATGAATAAAAACACAAGACTAAATAAACCTTTTATAAACTGACTGGTATGTTATGTAATGCGGTAATTAAAGACAGCTACATTTTAAAAAGGTCTAAATGTTTTCTGATGCTGCTGATGTCTGTATCCTTTGTAGTAATTGCAGGGAAAAAAGTTATATTTAGAGTTTGTTAAGCTCCTTGTGTTGAACCTGTGTTTGAGGTAGCGCACTTACCATCATTTGATGAGAAAAAACCTTGTGTTTATCTTGTGTGGAGGACGCTGCAGATAAAGTCTATCCAGCACAGAAATATTGACCTTCAGCGCAACATAACACGCGTTACCACACCAACACGTATGCCATGTCCTGCAGCTGCATGATCAGGGTCTGCATCTTTCTGTTCTTTCTCCCCCATGCCATCATCTCTACTTCTCTCTGGACAGGACAGTGGTTACATTTGATGAACACTTATTCTGAGGCTGTGTCACACCTGCCAGTTCCTTCTTGTGACCCAATATGAAGGGTCGACCTCTCTCAGCTCTTAACACAATTGCACAAATTGTCACACGTGCCACCAGAGAACTGGATGAGCAAATTTTGCGCCGTGCATCAGTACATGCCCAATGCAGTGCCAGCACTACAATGATTAGGTACTCTCTTAAATAGCTCATAATAATATTATGTAATGCTCATTGCCTGTTATTACATTGAAATACAGTTCTTAATGTCATCATGTCACTTTTGATTAACAACGTTTTAGTGTTCTAACCCAGACAAGGCAACTATTTTGCAGGAGTGCAGCTTCTACTATCATGTTGGTCATATAATTTGCAAGTGTGCTGCCTGGGTTCATCCTGTGGCAGCATTGTGTTGGAGGCTGAATGGACAAACCTGAGTCCACATCTGCTTCAAGGGCCTCTCTCAGAGGTATCACAGTCAACAGAAAGTTCAGCATACCACATTCCTCTAATCTGTTTGTGAAACTCCAAGAATAATCAGCTCTAAAGTGACTTTGTCACAAGGTTCAACATATGGCGAAAAGTCTAGCTGTCAGTGTGTTCAACAGATGATAAAACTGACTCATCAAGGTTATATGCCTCTGTGACAAACGGGGGGTGTTTGAAATTTTAGTAACACTTTCTATAAAGCCATTATCTATAATGGATTATGAACACACTTATAATGTATTATATAAGGTAATGGTTGAGGTTAGAGTTAGAGTTAACCCTAACCTTGTTTGTAACTATGGTTATACAGCACTATGGGCGGATTATAATGCATTATAAGTATGTTCATAGTGCATTATAGACGGATGCTCTAAGTAAAGTGTTACCAAAATTTTCCTCCCCATTCACTTGAATTAAAAAGTCACAAACTAAAATATAACGTACTTCAAACTGAAAGTTTTAAACACACCATGACACCAATACATTAAATAACCTGCTGGTTGGTCAAGTTGTGTTTGTTGTTTGTGCAGTTATCTCTTTTTGTTTTTCATACAGACCTGGTCTTTCAGACAGAAGTCTCTTGAGATCGATGCTCACTAGCTGTTCTCTGGTCTTCTCTGGTGTAAACAAACTCAGCAGTTCCTTAGAGAATTCATATGTTTTGCACATTTTGGAGCATCACAACACAGGTGATCATGGACAAAGCTGATTTTGAGAGTGATTATGAGGAACTAGTTAGCTAGCTAGCGTACCTGTACAGGTGGAAGAGAGAGGAAACACTTTTCTTGAGTAATGGACTCTTTCCTACTGCGACAGTCGCTGTCAAGAAAATGATTGCTGCAAACATGCAGTACTGAGTTGTTTTGCTGCAGCACATCCCACAGTGTTTTGACATCTGGATGTCTGATGGTCAACAACCACAGCTTTCATCACTCCAGAGCTCCAAACGGCAGACGACGTTAACAGACATGGGTTACATTTTTGAATAATTGATACATCCCATGACCATGCACTTTATGAAAAACAACAACTACTACTAAGTTATAATCTTCACTTGCTACCAGAGTTTGCCTACCAACGCTTGTCTTGCTGAAGTCCTTATTGTTCACACTGAGCAGCATGTGGACATGCACTCTTCCGTATGCCAGCTCTGTGTCATGTAATGCTTCTGCACGAGGAAAAAAGGACAAAACTAATTCAAACACTTTTCGGGGAAAAAAAACATGACCATTCCAAGAAAAATATATACGTGTATACGTGTATATATATATATACACACACACATACATAATAAACACCTGGTGCTGAATAGATTTATCGAATTGCATTTATCGTTTATTTCAAGATATTTGCGTGCCCAGTTCAAGTGAATGAGGAGGAAAACAGCTGCCCTTCATCACAGAGGCATGTAACCTTGGTGAGTCAAATGGACTAAATGTCATATATTGAACAGGACTATCTTATATTTAAAAGGTTCATCACTAAGTAGAGACAGAGGGGCTCCAATCAGTAAGGAGATTGTTTGGACGCTCTGTCCACTCATGAACCAACAAACATATTAATTGAATAGTACACTTACACCGCGCTCAGAGAGACCTTTCATATACATGGCATGCAGGGCTGTTGGACTTCCTACAAGTTGTTAATGGAGGTCAGTGAAGGTCAAAGAGTTCCCAATGTCCATTTAAAGGAATTTATGATTTGTTAACCATAGCATCCATTTCTTTTTCCTGTCTAAGATGCCCTGTGGTTTTGTCTTAACCATCATACGAGGTGGTAAAGAAGGTCATCAGGTTGTGAGGTCAGTGTCATCTGGCAGTCAAGGTAACTTTGAAAGTTAAAAAAAAAGAAACAAAGAATGGCAAAAGAGCAAAAAAAGGTATTTCCTGATTTTATTGTGTACATTGACACACCTTGGCCTGTTAAAATACATGGTATATTAGAAATAAACTGACGCGATTACTTAGTTTCATTCTATTTTTATTTTGAATGTTCTGCACTACAGACAGGTGATACTGCAAACAAAACAACTCAGTCACTGCATGCAGTTTAGGGAGAATTCTCTGAATATTAGCACAGACCTTCTGAGATACTTTTTTTTAATATTCAAAAGATTGCAGCGACTGTTACTATTTTGAAAGTGTGTGCATGTGTTGATGCATGGCGAATAAGTTGCAATGTCAGTACCTATACTGTAAATACACTGGATGTAATATTTTCTCTATTTCATCATGCAGTATTGAGCATACTTATACTTTCATTGCAATGTTTCCATAACATCAAAACATATTAGGTGTGCACACATTATACTCTGCACGAGGTGTGTAATTTTACTTAGCAGCTCTTTGGTCATGTGTCTGTCCTAAGCGTGTATGTGTGCTCATGACCACACCCCAGACACACTGAAAGAAAGTGTGCGCTTCAGCATGTTCCATTGACCACAGCAGTACTGCAAGCCTCTGCACATCCACAGTTCCAGAATACCTAATAGAACAACAGACAAGGACTGTGGTGCAGCGGCCTCATATCCCGGACCCTCCCCCATCCCCCAACATCATCACCCCCCCCGTCCTCTCCCCTGACCCCCAAAATACTCTCATGTAGTTCAGTGTGAACATGTCACGTGACCAGCTCAAGTGCATTTGTTCTGTGCCGATTGTTTTAAAGGATTTTGCCTCCATCAACAGAAAAGTGGAGGGGATAACTTTTTGGAATTCAGCCTAGGGCTTCCTCTTTGACGTTTCGCTCACTCCTGGCTTGCACTCTCTCTCACTCTTTCCCTGAGGAAAGGCTGATACTTAAGAGGGTTGATTTATCCTGAGGAATTCAGGTAAGATGATGTTTGATCTTTTGTTAATTGCTGATGCCATTTAGATGGTAAGAATTGAGAGTAAAAATCACAAAGCAGAAAGCATATCACGGCATGCTAACCAATGAGTGCATGTCTCCCAGGAGGGCCGAGAAGGCCGTTACCATGTGATAGTAGTAACAAGCTTGCAGATATTTGCTCGCACAATTTAGAAACAATGCGCCTCTAAATGCGTTTTAGATTTGTTTTCTTCTTTCTAAACTTCTTTTATCACAGTATTATTTAGCTGTTTTTTTAAAATTAATAAAATGCATGCATTTCTTGAGATTTCATGTCGAATTTGACATCAAGCTGTATCTGTATGTTTATTGATCTGTATACTAATCTGTATCTTCATGGACAATCTAAGTGTTCAGACCTCCACCAAAGAGTGTGTATGAAGCATGTTGTCACTGGTAGCGTAGACCTAAAGTGACCTTGTGGACATAAATGTTTTACATTTTAGGCTTTAAAATGTTTATTTCTTTGGCTCGTTTATCAGTTTATTGTTGTCTTAAAAAAAGAAAGAACAAAAAAAAACAAGAATATGTTTAATTACAGTCCGTGCGGCAACACAGGGGAAGAGAAATTTACCCTGTTACTGTACAATTATCTTTATGGAGGTTTGCTAATCACCAAAAAAGGATGCCAATCATTTTTTAGTACAGCTGTTACCATTGATCTGGTTTTCAGAGTTTATTCGTCATTTAATTAATTGCTTGTTTGAGCCATAGCCGTCTTTATCAGTGTGTTTGCTGTGTTATGTGATGTTTTTAGGCTTTTATGACGTGGGTTTTGTGTTGGTTTAGCTAGGAAATGTACCTATTTGTGCCTTGTTTAATGGTAGCGGGTAGTATAAATAAACAGAAGTATTAATAAACATGTCTAACAGAGAGAGAGAACATGCTGCTGTGAGCTCAGTGTATTGTGGTTAATATGATACTCTGTCTGGTCAGCATTTCTCATGTTGAGTTCTGTGCTTTGTCATTAACTGTGGAGCAAATGTGCCTGTATACAAGCAGATGCATACATAGCTGAAATATCTTCATGTCACTTTGTCTCTGATGAAGTAATAGTAATGGAGTAATAGTTAATGAAGATGCTGTGTCCCAAGAAGAATGTTTGTTGAAGCCCCCAGTCCCATGAATGATAAACAGGAAATGGAAATCAATGCCTTCCTCTCATCACATCCTTAATTCATGGTGTTCTAACTGAAGCTCAAAGATAAGGCCTCCATTTTCACCTGAGGCCATGCTGACCAACATCACAGCACTCTGACAAGATTTGGCAGCTCCTTGATATCTACGATCTTTTCCTGCTTCTGCGTCCACCCCTTTAGGCCATTTCTGTCTCCTTCAGCC
Source organism: Naso thynnoides (assembly GCA_029783665.1). Lineage (NCBI taxonomy): Eukaryota > Metazoa > Chordata > Actinopteri > Acanthuriformes > Acanthuridae > Naso > Naso thynnoides. The sequence goes on along the minus strand of JAQLOL010000025.1, from coordinate 6,830,803 downwards.
ATTTACTACTTAATTAAAATCAAAGCTAAAGCTAAAGCTAAAAACCCTGTTATAGAAAATCAGTGCATTACCACAACTTCACTTGCACCACTGACTCCAATCTTCTTTTCTTTTTTGCACAGTGCATAAAGCCTTAACCACTGTCATAGTGTCACTCATGATGTACAGCTTCATGGGAGGGGGCCTATTTTGTGCCATTGTGGGGAACATCTTGTTGGTGGTCTCCACAGCCACAGACTACTGGATGCAGTACCGTCTGTCTGGCAGCTTTGCCCATCAGGGCCTGTGGAGGTACTGCATGTCTGGCAAGTGCTACATGCAGACTGACAGCATTGGTGAGTGGGAAAATATCTTCTTCATCCGTTTGAATTTCCGTTGTGTGTCCCTGAGGCAAAGCAGCTCTCACTAGAGTCTAGGTCATGGGTCAGCAACCCTTTACTATCAAAAGAGCCATTTTGCCCCCCTTCCTCACCATAAATATCTGTTTGGAGCCACAAAACATATTTGAGCCGCTTAATGAAGGTACATGACTTTAAACATCTAAATTAGGTGCTCATTTTTAATAGGCTTAAATGACCTTTTTTTCACATTGGGCTATTTACACTTAGTTGGTACTTGAACTTTGAACAAACCTATTTGAGTCCTTTTTGTGTTTGTGAAAATTAATACAATAAAAAGTAGCCTACCTTGATAACAAATACAACATTTTGAAATGTAGGATTAAAACAGTAAAAGTAAAAAAAATATATGTAAACTAGTTTCAATTCAGATTTGATTAATTTCAATTTAAGTGTGAGTTGATCCTCAGCCATGAAGCAATCAGCCCTCGGTCTGATCATATATCACAATATTGTCTCACGCTCATTCAATTCATTGACAAAATCACGTAACGATGCATTTTTACGATCACAAAATAGA
>JAQLOL010000025.1:6786519-6802387 GCA_029783665.1 Naso thynnoides | reverse complement strand
TTTGTTGGGCCTGGCATGGTCGGAAGAGGTGGACTTCAGCACGGTTTATTGATTGCACGGCGTCAGGACTTGACAGAATATAGGAGAGAGAGAAAGAGGGAATGACATGCAACAAAGGGCCGCAGGTTGGAATGGAACCCAGGGCTGCTGCAGTGAAGACACAGCCTCTGTGAATGAGCTGAAGGGGAGCCCCCGCAATGACAAAACCTAGACAGAAACACTGTTAGTTATATTTTACATGGTGTACAATAATGATAAAAGGTTGCACTGGTGCTCCTAGTTATAAAATGTGGTCGCTCCGTCTTCAAAAATGGTTGTAAAATGTGGCTGAATGTTCACAGGCTGGGCCCAGCACGTCACCGTCTCCTGTGTCCTTAGTAAAGTATTGACTCAGTGTGCTCTTGTTATTGAATGGTTGTGTGTCTTCACAGATGATTGACAATACTCTTCAGCTCAGGAGGTGGGCTCATCCTTCTTCCTCTAGTCAAACTCTACAGAGACCTTGAATCAGAATTCACATCAGCTCTTTCCTTTCGAGATGTAACGTATCTGCTGCCAATTTTCGTACCGACCAGAAGTGCCAGTGCACGTCTTTCGCTCACCTGCGGTATGTAGAGCGTTTCAAAGGACTTCGGAGCCGAACACCTGAATCGGCCTTTTTCTCTGTTCGTGCTTTGCACTAGAACTAATTTTATTTTCATCTCACAAGAAGTCAAAATGAAAGAAGAAACGTGACAGCTGTGGTACAGAAATGTAATTGCAACCATTCCAGTCAGATTGTTTCTGTGATTTGTAATTTTTCAGCCAGGATGACATCTGGTTGCCGAATTCTAGTTTCTCATATATGATAGATAATGGAATAAATCTGGTGTTTGTTTGGACAAACAATTTTAATTTGTCAGCATGGATGTGATTTTTTTATGTTCTGTTTTGTTTTGGGTTTTTTGCTCGCTTGCTTGTTTGTTTTTTAATTTGATAGACAGTCGTATTAAATAATCAGATAAAGCATTGGCAGAGTGGTCAATATTGGAAAAAAAGGCAGGCTGCAGCCCTTGTTGAATTACCAGTGTTACTATTAGTGCGCCTTCCTTTGGTTATAATTAGTCATTGATGATGGGACTGACATTCAAAGGGAAAAATGCCTCCCAGTTCCAGCAGGATAAATCTTCTGATAAGACGCAGTGCACTGAAATCATTGTGTGCCATGTGAGTCTTTCAAACTAGAAATAAAAGCTGTCAGAGTTACATTTTGATGGGGAATATTATGGACAGCCATAGTGTGCATATTAGCCATAATGTTAGACTGAGAACAGAGGGTGATGTTGAACGCTTTTTAAATGATAATTGTTGCTGCAATTAGCAGGTTCAAGCCTTGCGGGGCTCATGGGAAAGAAGCAGCCACACAAGCAAAATCATATCTGCTATCAGCATCGAGCGAGTTCCAGGCTTCAGAAAACTGGTCAGTCACCTCAGCCAGTTTATTTCTCACTACAGAAGTGAGAACATCAGTTATTTTCTTAGCAGACAGCCTGCACTCTCAAAGTTTCTCACTCCTTTCAGCTCAGTGGAATTTGAGTCCAACCTAAGGCAACAAATTATAATTAATAAGCCACGCCCACTTCCACAAATTAATATGACACATAAGATTTTGGTTAACTTGCCCTCAGAGCAAGCACACCAAATCTGGTGGATTTCCAGCCACAGGGCTTTCCAGTACACATTGTGAATCTTTGGCGCTCCATGAGTCAGGCTTCAAATGCTTCGTGAGGCCTATTTCTGGTCACAGTGTGAGCACGTGGATCAAAATTTGTGTTGATTGAAAAAATATTTTATGAGTTCTGGCCCTTTCTCCTTTACCCAGTCCTTACTTAAAGGAGAGCTATGCTGCTTTTCCGCCTTTTCTGACCTTTAAATGTACGTACAATGTTGAATACTCATGTTAAATGATGCCAAAGCGTCACATAATGAAGTACTTGGATTTGGAAGTGAGCCCTGCAGACTGTGTCAGTTGGATTTGCTCACTGTCTGTTTTTTCCAGTGACGTTAATGCATGCTAGACTTACTTATATGGGCATGCCAGCTCTTGTGCACAGGCCCTAAAGAGGCGAGCATCTGACAGAGGTTGATATTTCCTGTTTCTCGTGGACCTATTCCATGTAGATTTTTTATTTTTCTTTCTCAACGAGCACATGAGGTGGATTAACGGCATAACTGCTGCTAAAGGGCCGCACGTTGCTTTGTCGTGTCGAAAAGCGAGAAGTACAAGCTGTAACATTTCATCAGTGTCCCAGCTGTGTTTGTTTTGTTGAAAGGGGCTGTGAGTACAGCCGAGCGCAGAGCTGTGCATGAGGGAAAGGGGGAGGAGTAACCGACACAGACCGTTTTGAGAGAATGCAGAAAATACAGGGAAGAGAGAGGGCGTGAGTCACCATTTCCCAAAGATCTACAGACTTTACTACCAGTCAACTATGTTTAGCTGCTGTACAGGAGTCCAAAATCAAAAAGAAAGACCTGAAAATGAGTATGTTAGCTCTCCTTTAAAAGAGAAAATTGAAATGAGAAGTTCTCTGCAGCCTGTGTCGTCATTCTCCCTCATGCTCGCTTCCCTCAGTCAGTTTTTGACAGTGCTGAAGATCCCTCGCCCCCGTTCTTCCCCCTCTGCCCCCCCCCCCCACCACCACCACCACTCATGTTGTCAGACTAATCCATTCCCCTGCCCAGCACTGCTATTGTGCAGCTCGTGGAGTGTCCAGCTTTGATGATGTATTCTTTATTTAAAAGCTGCATCTGCTATGGGTAATTAAAGGGACCACTTACTTTGATGATGACAAGTACCCAAACAAATCTGCACACTCACACACTCCAACTGTTGCTCCAAAAATGCACACAAGCGGCTGAGCATCTGGAGCCAAATGCACGGCTTCATTCAGCTCCTGACACGCATAGTGTAATATTAGAGAAATATCATTTAAGCATCTCAGAAATGCTTCCCACTCATCCAGCCGGTGAGAGTCGGAGATGGACAGGAAGAGAGAAGAGCGACACTCAAGCGGCTCTACAGCCTCCTATTATAATAAATCTGAATAATTAAACAAATTTCTCATTAAAACTAAGCTGCAACATCCAGAGAGACATGGAAAATAGTTTGCGTGCCAAAGCCAAAATATCTGCACAATCTTGTCGTGATTAAACTTAATCACAGACTTAAAGTGTACAGAGCCCCCCCAAAAAAGTGTTGTGTTCTGCAATCAACGACAACCTTCATTATCGTCTCTTTTAATCAATAATTATTGCTCTGGATACATAGATGGTCTTAAAATGTTGGATGAATTGATCAACAGTCAAGACCTCGAACATATTTAATTTACAACGATACGGGACAAATGTTTGACATCTAATCACATTGTCAACAAGTATGATTAACGTCTACAAACTGACAGCCACGATTGTTAATAGTTAATCTGCTGATTATTCTCTTGATTAACGATTAATCCTTTTTTTTGTGTTTAACGTCAAAAAATAAGAACAGACTTCACTGTAAGTTGGTTTTACCGTCTCAGACAAACCAAATGTTCATCGTAAGCAGAGCGGACTGAGCTGGTTGGTCTGCTGTTCAGGTGCCAAACGCTTGTGATCATGAGCAACAGAATCTGCATTAATCTCTTTACCCCCAGTGTCCTTATTCAGTTTGCCATTTTCTTAGCACTGAGTTTTATAAAACAAACAAGTACAGGTCAATAAAATGTCTCACTGTTGTGTGAGTGGTGTGATTACGCCTTAATGCTGGTGTATCCAGGCGAGGTTCTCAGTTCTTTCTCTCTTTCTCTCAATTCAGTCCACCTTAGTTTGCTTTATGAAGAAATGCAAATAAAAACATGCCATTGCCGAAGCAGTTTACAAAAGAATCAATGCAAATATACAACAAATCCATAGGCTATACACATACATATTTATACAGTTTAATGCAGTTAATCAATAATAATCATTTACACATTAGATTAATATCAAATATTGATTAATTTCAAACATGTAGTGTCTGTGAGCTCCTCAGGCTGTGGCAGGAAGATACTTATTTACAGATTTCTCTCTCTTTCAACTTCTACGGTTTTCCGGATTTATTGTTTATCAGTTTATTAGTTTAATCAATATTTCTCTCAACATTTAATAGATGTAATTACGTTCTGTGGAGAGTTTAGTCATTAGCAAGACAAGAAATGACTTTTTGATGTGGATCCAGTCATTGTTACCATTATGAGACAAAGTGAAACTGAAATGTAAACAAACATCACATGATGTCTGTCAGTGATGCAGATCTGTATCGAGATGACAACTTAGAATTTCTGAATTGTTTTGTGAAGTGAAGCTTTGATGGAGATATCTTGTCCTGAATGTGAGTGCTTTCACAAATACAGATTCAGCGAGTAAAAGAACTTAATGTTGCACCGACTTTGAAAATTACGAGCCTGTGTTGATGATGTCTGCTCCCCAACAGACCAAATGCAATTTCAGTATAAGAGACAAAAGTCTTCTTTCCACCTGCAGTGTGTTTTGGCCGTGAGAAGGCCAGGCCAGTGTTTGCCCTTGTTTTTAATTGGCACTGGGCTCCCAAGGGTTTTTTTTCCCTCTCTCTCTCTCAAGTGTTTGAGACAGAGAGAGAGAGAGAGAGAGAGAGAGAGGTTCAAGTGCTGCATGAAGTGGCCGTTTTCAACATCAGAAAAAGGAAATAAATGTGTTTCAGGTGCTGTTTCATAGTCTGATAAGCAGTTTTGTCCAAAGCTGACGATGTCTTTTAAACAACATTCTTCTTTTGACAGTGTTAAGAAGAAAACTAACATTGTGCTCACACAACAAAAACATATTAGAACTTACATAACCCTAAAACTTTGGGCTTCCTTTCAAGAGATACTTTTATTCTGTTTTTGATAAACTAATTACTTCGTAGTCATGGGGAAAGAAAAAAAAAAGATTTATATTGTTTCTGGCCTAGTGGTCTGGTTTCATGATGCGATAATTTGCCAATCCTTCTTGACATTTACATGATTGAAAACAGTACAAAGACAGTTTATGTCATGTTTGACCTCATCACCTCCTCACATTTTTGTAAATATTTGCCTACTCTGGATTTGATGCCGGCTAAGTAGGGCCCAACGAAATTCGTTTTATTTTTGCCCAAACTCTGTTTTTTCCATCTCAATTTAGCGTTAGCAGCAGCAGCAGCACAGTGTGTTTCCTCGTTTTCACATAGGCATGTATCTCTATGTTTCCAATCGACAGTATGATGACAGAATTTGCAAAACATCTTATCACCTGACGCACAGAAGTCATTCGGAAACTGCTCGGCTCTGTATTTCATGCATTTGTTTTATTTATTGATTTTGTGAAGTGATGTACGGGTGGTCCCACGCATTAGCAACCTCCCCCAAAATTTTCTCCTCAGATACTGTAAATGTTCTCCTGGAAACAGACTTACGGCCAAATTATGGTCAATTCTGTGATATTCTGAATTTAACAATAGACTTTTTTTTTCTTTTCTGCCAATGCCATCTGCGATTCCTTGATCACAGAAATCATAGGACCCTACAAAAGACAGTGAAAGTTGTAGAAAAACATGTGTTTGGAACATTCAACAGGTAACAGGCTCACTGGTAACAACAGGTGATAGTACCGTGACTGGATATGAAAAAAGCATCTTTGAAAGGCTCAGTCATTCACAAGCAAGGATGGCGTGAGATTCACCACTTTGAGAAGCACATGACTGAATAAAAGATGTTACTACATGGTCTCTGGGAACACTTTGTGAAACTGTTTTCAGCTAACAGCTCGTTTGCATATTAATTCATTCTGTTTATGTTTATTTAGTGCAGAATTCCATTTTTTTTTATAACCAGGGTTTTAACTTCAAGTGACTCTAAAACTAGAAGAGCGTTATGTTAGTGGATCAGACGTGAAATATACAGGCGGTTCTAAACCTTGAACCTTTGCTTTTGTTCCACTATTGCCTGAGAAATGCCCTCCGCAGTTTGAAACATTGTTCAAGTAAAGCTGATGTGGAACAAGATATACGGTGCATGCATTCTTTCTCCCCTGGTTTTTAATCATCCTGACACAGTCACACAGTCACACTCTTGTGTTTTGTCTTCCTCCAGGTACTTGATGGATGGAGCAGAGTCGAGCTCAGAGAGCGAAATGGAAGTGGACGACCAGAGTGAAGAGGAAATGAACACAAACGTAGATTTGTTTTTTTAAGTGAGCCAATAAAAAATGATCCAATAAAGAATCCTTTTGCTTGTTAGCAAAAAGTCAGTTTTAATATTTTATCCTCTCTGTTCAAGCAGACCCCGCAGAAGCAGGAGAGACGAGGGACCCCCAAAAAGACGCCAGAAAAGAGCAATGAAGACGATGAGTATGGCGGCTCCACTGATGTGGATGAACCAGGTTGGCATCAAATTGGTTTAACACCTTGAAAGCCCACTGCCAAAAATGGAACTTTGCCTGATGTTTTAAGATTCAGTCAACATCAACATTCTAAAACTCCAAACATTTCTTTCCTTGTTTACAGCAGAAAGTGTTGCTTGGATAGGAGCAAAAGCACATTATTGCTCTGAAAAATGGCGGCAAGCTGACACCCTTGCAGACTCTTAAATTGAGTTTTTCAATTGACTTGTAACTGAAGTTCACCTGAAGTCCACACAGGGTGAAATGATAGGGGAAGTTGTTGGCAGTTGGCCTGTTGTAAAGGTGAAATAGAGGAATTGAAAGAATGACAGCCGACACTCTGAGTTCAGACACACTGTGAGTGGAAAGGAATAAACACTTCAGTTGTCCTGCAGTATGTGTTCAAGGTTAAAACAATCACTCTCTTCAGAGTCATGTAGGCTAACTTATTTATTTCAGCACATTTTTGAACTTGCAGAAAAGTGATGTTGAACTTAAATGTAGCACTTTTGGTGGAAAAAACAAACTTAATAAAAGCTGGTATACAGATAATAGCCAAAGTGTATACAAACAAATAGATCGTTAAGATCTTGTTGAGCATTTGTTTTGGAAGAAAGTGAAAAAAAATACACCACTTAATCACAAAATAGTGAAATTATCTAAAGAAAAACATCCTCCCGCTTCCAACCAGTGATAATAAAAGGAAGATCAGCACATGCTCATAAATAACAAATTGTCTCTTTCCATCTGTGTACTGTAAAGCGAGTTTCTGCTGACTGAGCAAACTAGCAAAGACATTGTAAAAGACAGAACAGTAATCTCCAATCTCCTTGCCAATGGTCTTGTTTTCTGATGTAGGTAAGATGTGAGGGATCGGTATTAAATTTGGACTGCTTCATAACAAGTTAAATGTTTCTTGTAGGGACTTTAATTAATTCTGGACAATTATTGGATGGATTTCAAGTTCTGTTTGTTTTATCCTTTGGTGTAAGACAAAATACTCACAGGCCCATCAGGATCAGCTGCAAATCGTATACAGCACAGGTCGGCAAATGTTAGCATGCTAACGTTAGTATTTAGTTAAAAGAACCACTTTGTCTACATGCAGCCTCTTTCAGTTTGCTTAAAATGATCAGTTTGGCAAAAAAAACGGTAACTAAACGCGTCTCTGCGGCAGATTAGACAACAGAAAAACTTTTTAACTGAAATTTTTAAATATTACTTTGTTCTTCTATTCTTAAATACCTCTTTTGTTTGTATTTTGAAATCAAAGTATAGCTTATTTTTTCCTTGCTACGCACTGAATTTACAAAATGAAACGAGTAACACTCTAGGCAGCCTGCTGCAAATAAACTGCAGTGAAAATGAATTAGAAGAGACAAGAAAACACCATTTCTCATTTTTACTGAAAAAAAATAAACAAAAAGGGTCTACAGCCCAATGGATTAAGTAAAATTCATAATTTAAACCTAATTAATGTAAAAATGTATTTAAGTATTCACTTGCTTGTCTGTATTGTAAAGGTCTAAGAGCTAAATTACAATTGGCTGTACACCCACAAAGTGATTCATTGTATTTGCTCAAATAAGTAAAGAGTGTGGGAGGTTAGCACTGGAGCTGAAGAGCACTGGATGGATTGGAAGGGGCCCGGGGCTTAGACAAAAAGGATCACCTCTATGAAGTACTTGGAAATGGATGAGTTGACAACGCCACCGTGAAAAGGACAAGACTGTAGACGCTGTTTGAGGGAGAAGCAAGAATGGAGGCGAGACGTAATCGCTGTGAAGGGACTTGTGCATGATTCTCATTTCTATGTTAATGCGAGGCCAGACGTTAAAGTGCTGGGGGCGCGTTAGTGAGGAGACGCAACAAACGGTGTCCGGCCAAACACATACAAGGAGATGCCATTTTAATTAGAGATTCATCTCTGTTCCCTCTCAACCGTGCTGGATTGTAGGTGATGGAAAGCGTTACCTACAAGGATACATCATTTTTGAAGTGCCGATATGTGTTTCATGAAAATGTGAATCAACCTTGCTCACAAAACTCTTTCCTTACCTTTTTCTTTTCAAATGACTGGAAATCTAAAGCAGATTTAACTTTTTTTGACATTATATTGTTATAGCTTATTAGTTTCAGCATTAGGGCCAGAGTGCAGTGATAAAGATTCAAATAGGGCACATTATACTCATTTTCGGCTCTTTCATTTTGATTTTGGACCTCTATAGAGCAGCTAAGCAACAACTGACTGAACAGTGAAGTCCGTGGATTTTCAGAAAAGTGACTCGCGCCCTCTGTCATCCTTGTATTTTCTGCATTCTCTCAAAACAGTCTGTGTCGCTTCCTCCTCCCCCTTTCCTTCATGCGCACTTCGCACTCTGCTGAACTCACAACCCCTTTACTGACACAAAATACACAGAAAAAACACAGTTAGGACACCGATAAAATGCTTCTTACAGTTTGCACTTATGACTCTTCAACACCAAAAAGCAATGTGCAGTATTTTAGCAGCAGTTTAACCGTAAATCCTGCTCATGTGCCCATTAAAGGAAGTCCATCACACATTAAGGTCACCGGAAAAACACTGTTAAAAAAAAAAAAAAAGTAAAACAGCGTTCAAATCCAACTGAAACAGCCTTTAAAGCTCACTTCCAAATTTATGAACCTCATTATGTGACGCTCTGGTATCATTAAACACGAGTATTCAACGTTGGAACAACATTTAAAGGTCGGAAAAGACAGAAAAGCATAATAGCTCTCTGTTAAGGATCTAGGGTTTAACATCAATCCTGTGTTGTCCCTGAACTATAAACATATGAAACTTTGTACTCTTAAGAATTCATACATCATTTTCTGCAAGTCCCATTTTTGCAATGAAGTGCATCAGAGAAGTCCATTTCAGACCTGAGACAAAATGCTTTTGGTTGTCCGTCCGTCTGTTTGTCCTGTGTTTGTGGATACCTCAGCAGCACCTTAAGGGAATTTCTTAAAGTTTGGCTCAAACATCCACTGAGGGTTAAAGATTGAACTGATTAGTTCAAGGTCAAAACTGATCATTAAACACATTATTGGCCATAACTCCCAAATTCATATGCATAAATTTCACAGAAATGTCTGACAAGATAAATGATTCAAAATACACTTTTCTGCTCATTATTCAACACCATAACTGAGGAACAAAAGGGGAGATTGTGGCCATATTTTACACTCAGTACGTTACTGAAATAGTGGCTCTAATTTTGTGTGTCCACCTTGACAGGGACCTGATTGCACAGATCGTCTGTGTTGCGGGGTTGATGATGTGTGAACCATCCACGTTCCAGAATTTGTAGCTTCTTTGCAGCCACATCCATATTTGAAGCTGTCTCGTTCAGCACAAGCTCAAAGTCTGACATGAATGTAAACTGCAATTTGACTGATTCGTGGGTTCGTACAACCACAATATGGTACCTCTGGTTTGAGGTAAACGTTCACCACAATGACAAAGAAACTTTCCATTTTACAGGTGATGATGATGACTCTGCTGTGGATACGGAAGATGAATTGCAGAGGTAAACAACACACATAATGTCAGCGATGTTGTTTGTAAAATCAATGTGGATGAGTTTGTTCGTGTATGTCCTTATTAGATATTGACTGTTCCTCGACAGTCTTGTTGCTCCTGTCAAATAAGCATAAATTCCATGTAAAATCAACAAGCTGCACTCAGGCTATCTAAGTTTTTTCTGGTTGTGTTTTTCCTCATAAGTTGATCTCTGAAAAAGCCCTCCGATAAAATACTGAAAGATGAACCAAAGAACTGTTCACACACCAAAATCTCTCCAAACCCCAGGACTGGGACTTCAAATTATGACGTAGAACCGCACTGGGTTTGTTAACGTTTCACTGATGTTAAGCTTTTATAGCAGCGGTCCGCAGATACATGCACTAATGTTAGCTAATACAGTAATATGTGTCAGCTTGCTAACCTTGGTTTCAATGTGAAGAAACAAAAGAAGAGAGTCAAGAGAAACAGGCTTAAAAAACTATTTTGAGTTGCAGGTGACCATTAGGAAGCCATTGTCGTATGCTAGGTGTGCGGTCATACCAGAGGCTTTTGTACAGGTTAAGAGTGATGTCCTCTTGTAAGAATGCAGATTACATATAAATTACACTCTCCTTGATCCCTCTTACCAAAACCCCCTCCTCCCCTGCCACAAGTGACAGAAATTTAAAGATGAAAACAAGTGACAAGATTCGAGAGCTGTCACAGACAAAAGACAGACAGTAGAAGTGTTCTTGGTCCATATGAACAACAGATACCCCAGATACAAGTAGTCTAAGAATTTAGAGGAACATTTAGGAACTAAAAAGCCAGATATTTCACTCAGGAGTTTATGAAGACCAATTTAAACGTCTGCTGCAATGTTTGCAAACATGTTCACCACAACAGCATTATTATCAGGTGATAATATGTCAGTGGTGTGTTTACAACTTGTTTTACTGCCCCAAGGGACCAAAAATCATTAAATGCTGCTTTGAGCCAATTAAGTTTTCTGAAACACAGATTGTTCTTCTCAGAATCTCTAAAAAAAATAAATAAATAAAAGCCCAGTGATATTAAAGCGACAAATACCACAAATTTCAGAGACTGGTAGCTTTGTGTGTTTTTATATAGAACTTGGATGCACAATTGTCTTTGCAAGAGCTACTTTCACACTTGCCCACTTAGGTAGATGGTGTTTATATTTAGCCACAATAGTGCCTAAGTCACGCCCCTTCCAGTGGACCCCATGGGACCTCAGTACAGAAAAAATGTGAGTGGTAGTCAGTGGGGAAAGGAAACTTATCTGTTGATCCTGTTGGACTTGTGCTCTGAATTACACATACGTTGTTCATCAATGACTGTTTACATAAACCTGAGTATCCCGGTTATGATCAGGGTTTTTAAGTATCCTGTTTTTGAGTTTGTGCACGTAAACATCATATCCCGATTTCAGAAATTGGGATAAGCCGTTACTGAGTTTTGCTACCTGGAGTGCTCTGCAAGAAAACAGTGTACTGTGGCATGTATACACCTGCACACAAGCCAAATGGAATCAAAAAATAATTTGCCCCTCTTTATTGACTTCCGTTGACATTTTTTCTGAATTAAGGTCCCATGGCCCTGAAGTAGAAGGGCGTGATTTAGGCACTGTATTGGACAGAATTGGCAACAAAAAAGGTCCTTGAAAAAATAATGATAAGCTTTTTGCTGGCTCATGTCGAGTGACTTACAACAGGAAGTTGGCTTTTTGGCTTTTAGTGTTTGTTTTTGTTTTTTCTTTTTTGAATAAAGACCCATTAGCTCAAAGGTGATGAGCATGGAGGTTTCTTCTTTTAAGAGGCAAGCAGGGAGCCATATTACATAAAAGACAGAACGACTCATAGTTCTGATCTTGCCATAGGGTGGAGAATGAGAGCAGGCAGAAGAAGGCAGCAGCAAAGGGGAAGATGGTGGAAGAGGAGGATCCGTACGGGGGGTCGACAGATGAAAACACAGATGCCGAAGCCGAACAGGATCATCCTATCCCCGAGCTACCAGGTATGTCTCCGTTTGTTCTTATCTCTTTGTCCTCCTGTCTCTTTTATCTTTTACTGTTATCACAAAAACAGATGTCCTGTCCTCTGCATAGGACTTTGGAAACACTGATAGAAAGTAATGGAACGCCACACACAAACATCCAAGTGTGTGCTGTTTGTCTCTTTTTGTTGCCTTGATCCTTCTCTCCTTTATCAAAGAGTACCTACAATTATTCCTCCTGTATATTGTGCGGCTGTTAACTGCTCTCCTTGGCTTCTTTCTCCTTCCATTTTCTCATTTCTCGCAGACTTCCTGAGTGGAAAATGTTTTTTCCTCTATGGCAAATTCCCAAACGACGAGAGGCGCCTGTTGTTGCGATACATCGTTGCCTTTAACGGGTGAGAAAAAATTCCAAAAGTAACCCATTACAACTTAAGTTGGTCATTGGAATTGATGGTGTGAAATGATTTTGCATGAAAAACATTTTTCTCCAGTCGTAATACAAATGTGAAATGTAAAAAAAGACAAAACTGTGTCGTTGCTCTAGAGTGATTGAGGACTACATGACGGAGAAGGTGCAGTTCGTGGTGACCAGTGAAGGATGGCACGACTACTTTGAAGACGTACGTTGAGTCCTCTCTTCTTTCTCCTTCGTGTTAAACACCAGTTTGAAAACTTTGAGCTTTTAAGTGTGTGTCATTTTTTTGTGAGGGTTATTGCATCAGGACACTTGATGCCAAGTGTTACAACTCAACTCGATGGGAAAAAGGGACGCAACATAAAACCAGTTAGTATAAAAGCAAAAGTTATTTATTGTTTAGTTTAGAAAATGCTGCAAACAAGCAATGGGGAGTCAGAACTATAAGGGAAAGGGCCATCAGGTGCTGTTAAATGAAAGAAATAAATATAACCTATAGAGGACTCATTAAAAAAAAAAAAAAAACAAGAGCTGACTGTCAACAAAATGAAGCAAACAAAAAAAACGAAGCCTCATTCTGTTCAGTTAAGTAGAATATACAACATCCCCAAAACCTAAACATAGAAAATATCTAACAGTGTATGAACAGGCGTAAATGTAGCTACTAGCGCCTCAGTATCACAAAGGAATATTAGTTACTTAAATCACAACAAATTTACAAAGCTCACATGAGAGGCACGCTGGCCAGCTGAGGGATTTCACTGCCCAGACTGTCGAGCTTCCTCGTCTTTTCAAGGCTCCTCCCCTAAGTGACCTTTCACTAAGCCCCGCCCTCTAACACAAACGGGCAGATCTGAGCGTAGCATCTGTCAGCTCTGACCAAGAGTCTGACAGCTACATGGCTGCACTCTGTTGAAAGTAATTAGATTTTTTTCAGATTTTCTTCATTTTCAGGCTAGTCCTGTGGATTTCGAGCTCGTCGTGGTCAAACATTGTGTCTGGCGCACGTTTAAAAGTGATGCTCGTTATTCGGCGAGGTTCGAAGGGGATATACGTTCTCTACCTTTCCAAAATCAAATGCTGAAAAGTTTAATATCATGCTCTGGGCAAATGTGTTCGGTCATCTTCATTCCCCATTGAATCCCTCACAGTTTCACTAGCAGGGCTAATATTACTTCTGCTTCAGTAACCCTTTGATTAGCCTTGAGGCCATGCTATGTTGTTATTAGTTGACATTAGTGAGTTGATTTGAATTACTTATAGCTATTAAGAGTGCTAGAAAGCCTGGCCAGCTAAGCTAAGCTAAGCTAAGCTAAGCTTTTTTTTTTTTTTTCCCCTTCCACAGAAAGCACTGCTGGAGTTTCACAGGAAAAAGCCGTTGAAGGCTGTTAGTGAGGGGTAAAAACATGGCGTCAGTGAGGTTTTCCCAAACAACTTTGCATGTCGATGCTTCAGGACACTTTGATTACTTCAGATGAGCGCTATAAAGAATTCTGTGGTTTTATTTATTTACTTTTATTTTTTTAAGTCAGTATCCTAGTCACCATTCACTACAGTTGTTTGGGACATGACTGAATAGCTTTTTTCCTGTGAAACTCCAGCAGTGTGTTGTGGACTGAAAAACTCCACCTGACCTTCCATCGGCTTGAGGGTGAGCCCGTAATAACTGAATTTTCATTTTTAGGTGAACCTTTCTTTTTATAACACACTGTTGGGGAAGAGGCGTTGACCTGCGGCCGTCCAAGTTACACAAATTGCACAACTGAGAAATCTCTTTTTATGAAGCCACAAAAAAACAGAGAAAAACAGCATCTGAACACATCACAGCAGAAAGACTTTTTAGCCATTCGCTTGAAAGGAGGAAACATTTATCACTTTGGAGCTTGTAATCAAATAGAGGCACTGAGGCAAATTGGGGAGCTGGGAGTTTAAACGTTTCTAGCAAACATTTTGTCAAGTTGGAACCAAGTGCCTTTTTCAGTTTGTTATGGGTCAGAAATTATTTGCAGCCATTCGACGGCTCTGTTAGCATTTGAATTAGGAGTTCTAGTTTTGTAATCAGACTTTCAGTTTTGTTTTGTTTTTTGATGCTTCAGCCTGTCTGATCATTTGTGATACAACAGGAACCCTTAATGACCGCTGCTGGCCTCCCGCCTTCTCTCCCTCCTCTTACAGGCGCTGATGGAAAACAGCAATCTGAACTTTGTCAAACCCTCCTGGATTTACGCGATCAATGAGCGACAGAAGATGCTGCCCTATCAACCCTACACTGTCGTCCCCTGAACACAACACTGTGTGCACACACGAGCGAGCTTGCAGACACACTCACACCTCACGTCCTGAGGAAAGCCATAGACACGTTTTCTTTCTTTCTCAGATTCATCACTTTACTTTGACAGAAGCAATAAACTGCTTATACTTCGTTAATGCCTTTACACTGACTTTATATTTGCATTACCAGTAGGTTTAGACTTCCTATAGGCTTTTTATTTGAATGTTGTTAGTTCCTTCTTGGTCAGAAAGTAACATCGTTATCAACAGTGTGCTGTTTAGTCACTTTGGCTTCATGACCGAAGCACACAGTCTCCAGTTCAGGAGTTGTTTGAATCTCTTGGTTCCTCTGCGGCAGTTTGCTGCGGCTCACCTCGGCTACCTCGGGCTTTGTCTGGAAATGAGTTATCGCACTTGTCCTGACCGCCTGCAGCACTGATAAGACTCAGACGACTTGTGTGAGCGGGCAGAGCGTAATGAGACAAGCACAAAGTCAGGTGAAAAGTGCCAGTTGCTGCAAAAATGAGGACAAAAAAAAAAAATGCTAGGAATGAGAATAAATTCGGGTGGACTGTGTTCCTTTTTCTCCTTTTTATTTCATTACATGCGATGAGTGGTTGAGTGGATTTCTGTGTTAAAGTTTGACAAAACTGAATTTGGGATTTGGTTTTATTGTTGTTAAGGATTTAATATTGCAAAAGATGGACTGGCTCGACAGAAGTGAGGAGGTAAAACGGATGTCAATGCAGTGTCAAAGTCACGTCCCTTTACTTCCGAACAATGGGACTTTACTTTGGAAAAAATATGAACGGTAGTCAATTAAGAAGGACAAATGATTTTTTCATCCATTTGGTTTGTGCCCTGTATTACACGTATAATGGTCGGCAATTTAAAAGATAATTTTTCACGAGAGGGAAGTCAAATTTTGTTGTCAAACAATAAAGTAAAACGTTTTTTTTTGTGAGACCGCTCAGTGAAATGTATGTCTCGTCTTGCACAGTATACATCATCAGTACAAACATGGCCGTCAGCTCGGCAGATTTCACAGCATTTTTCAAGGACGAGGGGAAAAGGATTAAAAGAGGTAAAAACATTATAAATCGGTTCGTGTTGAGGGCTGCAGCTGCTCGAAGGTGGAGTCAGTCGGTTCTGTGAGTCAGAGGAGGGAAAATGTTATTACATCAGTTATGTTACTGCTGTTG
>JAQLOL010000025.1:6764399-6775195 GCA_029783665.1 Naso thynnoides | reverse complement strand
CAAACAAACTTAATAAAATTAAAAAACTCATAAATCACTTCAGTCTTTAGATGACTGAGAATTACAAAATGTTGAACTGTGAACCAAATTTCCTTTATTGTGTTATTGTGTCACAGATATGAGACTTTAAATTCATTTTGGCAAAACTGGGTCACTTCAGAAGCAAATAATGAAAATGGAATTAAATGTTAATAAAGACTATTAAGCGAACTGAGTGGTTCAGCCTGGTTAATATTAATGTTGGCCCACCAGCGTTTTGTGTTTTAACCGGCCAAAATGAGCTAGATGGGTGAAGTGATTAAAACTAAAAGCTGTTGAAAAGTGCAGGAGTTGAAAAATGCATAAACCATAATGAGAGTTTGCTTTTGTTTTTGTTTTTTTGAAGGTGGTGGGAGAGTGGCACTTCAGTCTCATCCACTGCGACATCCTGCTCACGCTGGACGTCATGATGTGCACCGCCAGCATCCTCAACCTCTGTGCCATCAGCATCGACAGGTGGACTCTCCCTTTACCTTCAGCTCACTGTCTTCACTGTGTGTGTCTCTTTTCTCGATGCATCTCCTCTTTAAACACGCACCTCTCCGTCCTCTCTTCCAATTTATCTCTCTTTCCAAAGCAGCAAGAGAAGCAGTTAACTGATGATAAAAAATGTCAATGTGATTTTTGACCCCAGAAGTAAGTCTGAATAACAAAGCCATTTGTTTTATTTTGTACTCTCCTCTCATGTGAATCTTTATTGGTGCAGGTGGGGCTAGACTGAGAGTTGACAACATTAAAAACACACACACACACACACACACACACACACACGTCCACTAAAAACTTTAGAGATGCATCCATCATGCAGCTGCCACAGAGCTGCAGGACAGAAGCCACACATACAGCAGCCACCTTTCAGCAGGCAATGACAGGCTCTCACTGCGTCTTTAACGATGTCCTCTGCAGTTTTTACTGTTTGTTCCGTCTGGATCAAGGAGACTCTATTCGTTGATTTGCTGCCCAACCTGATTGTCTCTCAATGGTTGCAGGGGAAGACAACCAGACACCCAGGGGGCAAACCGTCTGCAGCTGTGTCCTAATTATTCTGACAAAGTGACACATTGAGGCCGCACTGGTGTGGGTAATTTGCCGCAATAACTAAAGATAAACTCAGGATAAATGCTGATGGATTTTTCAGAGCTTTGGATTATATGCACTCTGCGGTCAGAAAGCTGTCTTGGCTTCATGCCATACTAATAGGAAATAAACAGTTGCATCAAGGTGAAAGTGCTGATGACATGAATGTGAGACAGAAATTAATTGGATAATTTAACATAACCCCCAGGTTAATTTTTGTTCCATCTTTGCACAGATTTAGACAATTTGAAAGACTTTCGTTAATGTATAACAACAAATCTTGCAGCTTTATGGAGTGTGCTCTGGTGTGTCTGTGTTCAGTGAGTGGAGTAGAGCAGCAGCGCATTCAGTCGACCAATCATCAGACAGACAGAAATGCCTAACAACCGATTACTGACCCCCATTAAGTCCTGTTGCTTTGACTCTGTTCCAGATGATTTAACTTGACTTTTCAGGTTCTGTTTCTTCTCAAAGTTCAGAGTTTACAGGAGTGACTTTATTCAAGGGTCTGGATCCTCTTTAAATTTTATAAAAGCATCATCCATAAAGTTTTGGAATTTGAGCCAATGATAAAGCTTGACATTAAAAAAACAAGTCAAGTTTTTTTTTAATTGTTTTTAGCTTTTTTTGTATGTATGGAAATGGTCATGTGATGGCAACACTGATATACATTTAGCATTGAGTAGTCTGATCCACCGGACGTGTTCTGTGGGTACAAATGCTGCCTTTGGCTGAATAAGTGTCAGGAGAGCGGCCTCGCATTCCTCACCCCTTCCACTTTCTGCGTGTTACTGTTTCAGAGTCCCCACTGCTACAGAGAGCAACAAAATAACTCCTGAGCTAGCAGCCGACTCGCTGGGAATGGCAAGTTTTGATGACAGGGGTTTAGACATTGTAACGCCAGGGCTGTTTTCAGCACATCTAAATCTTTGTCTTTGTCTCTAAGTCCCCCACCAACACTATTTTGAGAGGCACAGGGGCTTTGCACCGCCCAGGATTGTGATTGGTTTGGAGAAAAACAAACCAGGCAGAGCGTTTTTTTACTCTATACCAGAATTTGTATGTGTAAAGCCAGACCTTTCCCCAGTGCTGAGTGCTGAGGAGAGACGTCTGGCTAAGCAAGACCAAGCACTGAGCAACATAGCAACCTGCTAATAAATTTAAGCTACTTTTCAGTAGAAATATTGAAACACAGATAGCAAAATCACCTCTCCTCTCCACACTGACATATCACAGCAATTGGATGGATGGCCTTGAAGTTTTGCGCTGACAATTGTAGCTCAATCAGCATCGTCATTAGATCAAAATTTTACTTTGGTTGGACTTTCTAGACTTTTTTGTCCCCATGGGGAAATCCATCTCCTCGGTTCTGTACAACTTCAGCCAACAGCACATGCCAGCCGGACACAGCACACATAGCAACACCACAACATGCAGTAGTAATATCAGATAAACAACACATTCATTATTTTTACGCCTCGCCAGCGGTGGAGGCATTATGTTTCTGGGTTGTCTGTCCGTCCGTCCGTCCGTCCGTCCGTCTGGATTTCTTGTGAACACGATATCTCAAGAACGCTTTGAGGGATTTTCTTCAAACTTTGCTCAACTGTTCACTGTGACTCAGTCATGAACTGTTTAGATTTTGGAGGTCATAGGTCAAAGGTCAAGGGCACTGTGACGTCACTTGTGTCATAAATCATTTAATTATGTCTTCTCACGTCTTCAGGGGGTGGTTTGTGTGGTTGTCTCATCTTGTCTGATTTGGATGCAGCTACTGCAGCAAAGTCCTTTCCCCTGAATTTTCATGTGTGCAGTGGGTGAAGAATGTGGCCTGGCTGTACATTCTGCAAGATTCATATAACAACAGACTTCACCTCCAACCACTTCTCCTCCACTTGACCATTTGCCTCCTGTATTTTATTACCAGCACTACCAATTCCCACAACTTCCTTTGGCCTATTCTATAGCTCTTCAGCCCTGTATTTGTTACAAACAAGGCGCCTACACCACAAACACCAGCCACCCTTCCTTCCAGACCACTCTGTACTGACTGTCCACCAACTGCATGTTGCAGGGGGCCATATAACTGCTAAGTGGTAGTTCTAGTTTATAATCTATTATCTGTTGTTCAGCCTATTATGTAGTGTGGCACTGGCTGCAGGTTTTAGGCTCTTTCCAAAGCAAGTTCCTCTGAATCTTCAGAGTCGTGTACCTGCGCCCTGAGGGTAGTGGGATGAGGTGTTGATGGACTTGCTGTTTAACCCTGTTTGGTGTGGAGAAACCTGTATCTTGGTGCGGTTGGTGACAGAAAGCATGGTGAAGAAGCAGGTGGAACAGTACAGTAGGATGAGTTGAATGATTCTCTGGTACAGTAGTAGGTGGAGATGAGGGGGCAACATCAAGTCCTTTGAGTTTACACATGCACAAATACCTGCAAAACTCAGGGCACTCACATCAGCCTGAGCTTGTCATGTGTTAAGTGTTGGGCAAGTTACTTCCAAAATGCAATAGATATTACTAGTTACTTTCTTTTGAAAGTAATAACTTACTTTCTGTATAAAGTAATATGTTGCTTGTGTTATTTTTACCAAAGTAACCACAGAAGTATGAAAGCTTTAAAAATGGAAGTGAATATCTCTCCTCTATGACTAACACAGCAGAGCTGTTTGCTGTACTTTGAGTTCACACCTTGATTACTTTGACGATGCCAATAAATAGGAAGGAAAACTGTTCTGCAGCGATCCCCCCGCTGCAGAAAAACATACTGGCGTCTCCATCTCTGCGGACAATGTGAGCAATTACGCATGACACAACAGTGTAACTTTGATATGGCTATTTAAATCTCCAGACACACCGACATGATCAGGATCTACACTGTAGGATCAAAAAGCAACTTTGCTAATTTCAGTTTTGCTGCTTGCTGCAGTGATATTACTGTGCGCATGAATGTTACTGGAAGCGACCTCTTTAATCTTGGAAGTAAGTCATTAGAAAATGCTCTTACATCAGTACAATGCACAATGAAGAAATTACCTTGAAAGATGGAGCTGCTCAACATAATTTTTAAAAGCATCATGGTGCTGTAAAATGATATAAATAAAATTGATTTCGGGTGCTTACCTGTTACTGAACACAGTAACTGTTGATATTACATATTACATTATATATTACATTACTCTGTTACTGCCTAAAATTAATACATTACAATAATGTGTTACTTTTGTAATGTGACACCCCCAAAACTGCATATGTTGAATTAGAAAATGTTAGCATGCTAATATGCTAAACTACAACCTCACAGAGCTGCTGTAGACTCTTAGTTTTGAAATGCAAAGTGTCATGCACGTTAATTTTTGTCAATTGTGACTAAATTCTGCTTAATATGCAATAATGTTGTTTGGTCCTCTGATGTTATTGCATACAGCTACAAATTACAAAAATAGAACGAACATTCTTGTAAGGCAGTTTATTGTCTGGCAAACTTGCTGCATAATTCCTACAGGACTCCTTCACCACTGACAGACATTCAAGAGTTTTGAGAAACACATAAGTACTGCGCCTCCAGCATCTATAGACTGCGTGTTGCAGATATTCACACCTGAATCAACAAAGACTTCCTGAAAGTTAAAGCCTTTGAAAGCTGAGTTTCATCTGTAGCGTCTCAGTTAACTGTGTTTGTGTGCGTGACCCTCTACCTGCCGTTGGGATTACAGCAGCTCACTGAGAAGACCTCTCACACCTGCACTTACAGCAAACCACTCTAATAAGTTTTGACACGCGGTCAGGTGTGTGTTTTGAGTCCTTGTGGCTGTGAAACAGAGAGTGACAGCTTCTGTCTTTGAGAGGAAAGGTTTGCTCCGCATCAAGTGCCCGAGTTTACTTTAAAATATGTGTGGGCACGCTTACAGGATGACAAAGCCTGAAATTGATGGTATGTATTCAAACGCAGGCACTGTGAGAGTGTGTATGAGTGCATTTCAGTGTATTTTCTGTGAGCTTTTTGCACCTGTGTGTGTGTATGTTCTTTCGCAGATACACAGCTGTGGCCATGCCGATGCTCTACAACACCAGATACAGTTCCAGGAGGAGGGTGGCAGTGATGATTGCTGTGGTTTGGTTCCTCTCGTTTGCCATCTCCTGCCCTTTGCTGTTCGGACTCAACAACACTGGTAATGGTAACATCTGCTCCTCTCTCTCAAGTTACTCTGCGCTGAAGTAGTTTAAGTGTCTTTAGCTTATTACAGGAAAGCAATTAATTTGTCAAACTACAAAAAATAACCCCCAAAAATTAATTCACCTATTCTCAATAGGAAGATGGTGCTGGGTGCTCTGTGACACATGGACCAGTTTTCTAGTCGTGCAGTAGTTGTACTCTATATTCAGCCCTGTCAGGAAAGTTGAGCAACTAGTCTCAAGTCCACATCTCTTTGTCTGTGGGACATTTTTGACAGCTTCCATGACTACGGGCGCACTCACACTTGGCCCAGTTGCTCCGTACCGTGTCGAAGCACGAATGTCCCCCCTCTCGTCTCTCCGGCTGCTGTGCACTCACATTGCTCCAGTCCAACTGTGCCTGAGCACACTAGAGCTACTTGACTATTGTGACTCTTATTTTTATCCGCTTTTTTCGTTTTGTGATAAAATTTTTTAATTGTTCTCTGATATCTGTGATCGAAATGACAGCCGCAGATTTTTCCACTGCTCTTTATCCAGACTTTGTATGCTGTTGTCTGGCTGAATCCTCCACAAATGGTCACATTGGCATCAGCGCTCCATGCCTACCTACCCTAACCCTAACCCTGGGCGTCTGTACCCTGCTGAAGCCCACCTCTCCCAATCGTGCCAGGGCCAACAAACCGTGAAGCGCTCACACTAGTCAAACAAACTGGATTTTGGGGATTAAACATGCAAAGGCGGTCAAACGTGCCTAATGTGAGTGTGCCCTAAGAGACAGAGGAAACGTGGATGTAACATGCAACAAATTCCATCGGGAATGGAACCAGTGACTTTGCAGTCATGTGGCATGAGCAATGATCATTCAGCTTCCAAGAAACTGAAAGTAGATAAGAAATATGACCTGGAAAAAATGAATGATCAGTAAAAGTTCCACTGACTTGAAATTTTCCAGAGGTTCATTAGTGTATAAAGGTGGTCTGTGACTTGGACAGTTTCCCAGTTGGTGCTGTAACTGGTTTTGAAATAACACGATTAAAGATAGGGATGACTTGAAAAAACATGCAGTTAAACTAAGTAAAATTAGCATTGTTGTTATTGTTTTTCTTTTTTCTTTTTTGAGAGAGAGAGGGAAAGAAAAGAATTGTTCTTCACACTATAGGTTTGATATATTGATTTTTTTCTGTTATTAAATTATTGATGTCTTTTACCATCTTAAAATGTAATGGTTGACCATGCAATTTAGAATTATTATGTTCCTGTATAAGCCATTAAATTGAGGACAATAAGATGGTCCTTATACATTGTGCATTCATAGATTTTTTAGTTAGGAGTTAAAAAGGGAATGTGTTTTGAGTTTGAGTTGCAGTTAGAAGATATGATCTTGATGGAGTCCTCATGAAAAAGACTAGATACTGGACTTGAACCCAAACTAAAGCTAACTTAGTCATTTACAATGATCTTGATAAAACTGTTTGACAGCATGTGACTTCTTGAAAAATACCTTATATTGTGAAACATTTCAAATATGTTGTGATTAAACCTGCAAAAACATTATTATTGATAATATGCAATTTATATAACCTAAACCTCCTCTCTGACATTGCTCTCTGATATGTATTTGACACTTTTCTAGCAAAATTATTAAACTACACATGATAACCATCTTAATCATATCTGTTAAAATAAGTAGCTGGGAAAGTAAAATATATTGAAAAACAGAAATCAATGTTCAAAACTTGTCCGATGTTTCGCCCCTTGGCTGCAAAGGTTTTTAATGCACATGCCCATGTTTAGTGGGTCACTCCCACATCCGTAATAACAGCGTCAAATCCTTACTTTCTTTTTAAGAAACAATACCACTTTTAACTTCCACCCACACACACATTACAAAATGTGACTTTTTGAGGATGAAAAGCATTTTGCGTGTCAGGGCAGAATGTCGGGTTCCTCCATTTCACTTCCATTAAAGAACCTTGTTGCAGCTGCAGCATCTGCTGTAGAAGCCACTGAAAGAAAAGCATCTTTGGCTTCATTATTTATTTAATGTGGTCGCCGATGCTTTACACCACTGCTGGTAAAGACATAAAAAGTCTTTTAAACTGTGATCGTTCAAAAAGGTGAGACTGGCCAGTTTATTCTGCAGCTGTTCGGGGACTTTTTTTAATTTGACATCTTTCTGTCATGGCGTTTCATGATTCTCTGAGGTGTAATTTAGAAAGAAACCTCACTAGTAGAGCAGAATGCACATTTTCACACACACACACACACTGCTGCTGCAATATCCTGGTCCATCTGTCCCTGTGTGTGATGATCATTCTTTGATGAGATAGTAAATAAATCCCGTACATCTGTTCACTCCGCAAACCTGAGCATGCAGTAAATGAGCACACTTAATACTGTGAAACCCATTAGAACAGACATGCAGACCGCTCAGTGACATTTCCATATGTTGTTCTCATTGTGAGTGATGACGTCGGCCCTGCAAACAAGTGGGCACACTTAATCCTCAGTTCGTTTGTTGTCTCATAAAAGGAGCAGGAGGGAAGATGCTCAGCTGCTCACCTCTGCCTTAATGATGTCAGCTGTGAGAGGGGACTTCAGCTTTGCATGTGCTCACAGTGAACTGAAAGAGAAACACTCGAGAATACGCGGGGAACAAAAAGTAATGCGAGAGATGATATGACGTCGGTCCATATGCAGTAGGATGCCAAATGGTTCAAGATCAGAGTGAGACAAATATTTCACTCCCCTCAGTAACAAGCAGCTCAGAGATCACAACACAAGGTTTGAAAGGTAGTTCTTAAACTTCTACAAATGAGCTCGCAAGCTAATGTTATCTATACCATGAGACTCGTTGGGAAGCAAATCCACTCTCTCACTTATTTCTTTTTTTGTCGCTCTCTCTCTTTTAAGTCCAGTTTGAACTGAGACGAAATGGTTGCAGGGAAAGTTGCAGCAGAGTAAACTGATCTGTCTCAGCTCGAGTCGACTGACGGTGAGGCTTGCAGACACTCTGTTGTTGGCTAAGGCGGGGCAGAGCACGATGAGCATATCACCACCTGTCGCTAAGAAGGGCAGTGTAGACTGGCCAATCAGTACAGAGAGTACAGAGAGCGTCACTGATTTTTCATTTTTCTGCAAAACCTTTGTCCCGGTGGCAAAGGAGATATCATGGTACAAACAGAGCTTACCGGAGACCATGTTAGCAGTGAATGGTGTCATTTTTTAACCACTATTACACTGTTTAAACAGGTTATACATCATAATGACAAAGTTAAGCAAAAAAAAAAAGTTGTCCCGTTTCACTTTAAGGAATCATCTTTCAGTTCCTGTTCCTTTTTAGTTCAGTTACACATAAATTGTAACATTTCCGCATCACAATGTCTAAAAATGATTTTGTCTTTGCATTTGGTTAAGTTGTGTACTTACATTATCCCAGATGTTTACAGCAAAGTTTAAACTTCAAATCTGGTACTTTTATTTAAGGTAACGTTAGTTTTATTTTGTTGTCTGTTGTAAATATTCAGGATTAACAACGAACAAGGATAACACTGTCTCACCAAGGTCAAGGTTTCAAAACAAAACAAAAAGTTTGAAAATAACTCGAAGAAAAAAGAAACCTTTAAGACATTTAAAACATTGAATTTTTAGCATCTAGTTACTGTTTTTCAAAGTAAAGGAAAAATTGAACTTTTTGAGAAACAAGTTTATTTGCATTAAAGTTAGATGTGAAAAGAGGTACTGATCACATATCTGTGCGGTGAAAATGAAGCAAGAGCAAGTAGATGGTTAGCTTAGCTTGTTGGCGTGAAGAAAAGTAGAGACAGCTAGCCTTGCTCTGTTATATCTTCCTTGTTTAATCTGTACAAAAAACAAGTGTATAAATGAGTTTACTTTTATGAAAAGTTGTGTGCTTGACTATTTCTTGCACTGGGGGCACTGATTTTTACCTTCTCTATAAACAGAACCAAGCCAGCCTCCCTTCCCCTGCTACCAGTCTCCGAGCAAAATTTTTCTAGCCATCTTTTAGCTTCTGGCTTCAAATGCTATGAAGAGACATGAGAGTGATATCAATTCATTCATCCAACTCTTAGTCAAAAAGTGAGCAAGTCTATTGCCCAAATTCAAGTCAGAGTATTTCTTTAACATATTTTTGATTTAAACAAGATCTTGGTCTGCAAAGAAGCACAAATTGACAAAGCTGAAACAAAAGTGAACTCATGTAATCATCTTTAACAGTCTACATTTATTAATTTGAACATTTTCCTCTTTTGTCTTCTTTTCATCAGCCAGCAGGGAAGGAACGACATGCAGCTTTGCGGATCCGGCCTTCGTTGTGTACTCCTCTGTGGCCTCCTTCTACGTTCCCTTCATCGTGACTCTGCTGGTGTATGCGCAGATCTGCGTGGTGCTTCGCAGACGAGGCAGACGCACCGCACCGCCGCGCAGACACGGCTTGCATACTCAAGGCGGGGCTGAGGGAGGAGAAGGCAGACACAGGAAGGTAGAATCATAAATTTGGGCATATGCATATGCTCTCCCCTTTTCTCTTCTTGGTATAAAAGTATGTCCAAGGTTCAAGGTCACTTTATTAGTCTCCCTTGCGAGAAATTTCTCATGGATTAAAGGGAAATCCATGTTGAACTACTGGTCTGCACTAACACTACTGTACCACCCAAGAAGTTGTGATGATGACCATAACTTATGTGTAAAAAAATTTCAAAAACAGGTTCCCAAATTCTTTAATGAATGTTTGCTCTGATTTTAAAATCTTTAAGCAACCTCTGACACACGAGCACCATCAAATATTCTTTATCAGCTCGTTCCAGCTCTTCATTGAAGCTATATGAAACTTAGACTGAGTGAATTGTTCTAAATCAATATTCCACGCCCTTCTGCCAAATAAAAAAAATCTATAACTGTGAAAAATGCAACGTATTTGATGTTTTTGAGATGTTGACTGGAGTTAAAGAATTGAAGCAAAGTTCTATGGTTTCGAATAATGTATTTCTGCACAAAAAGACTTTATAATGACTGGTCTCTTTTATTTTTGTATTGAGTGAGGTAAATTGGAAGCTAAAATGACAACCTGAGGTAGTTATTTCACTGACTGTTCATTGTTGCGACAGCCCATATTCCAAAACCACAAAATTAAAAAAAAAATCCCACTGGACTGAAAACGTTGACCCTGAAATACTCCCTATAGATTTGTTGCCCTTAATATCTTTTTGTTTTGGGTTAGAGTTATGTCGTTTTTGCACCTTAAGCCTTATAATAAGGATATTTATGATCATATATAATGTTCCACAGTGTTGTCATGACGAACAGTGCAGTCCTGAGAGCTGGAGCTCATTGCTGACGTCACCGGTAGCTGAAAACAATGGAGGAGCATGTGCACTCAGACAGTCTGTCAAAAAATACAATAATTGCTGGTTTTAAAAGACGAGGAACTGGGGCACCGATGGCTCAGTCAGGTAGAGCAGGCACCCCATATACAGAGGCTA
>JAQLOL010000025.1:6743206-6756102 GCA_029783665.1 Naso thynnoides | reverse complement strand
GCAACAAACAATGCTACTGACTCTACCTTTAACTTATGACCGGGTACTTGTACTTAGTAACTGAAAACATTTTCATCAGCCTCAGCTTTGTGTTTAGTGATAATTACCAAATGTTAGCATGCTAACACAGTGAACTAAGATGTAGCACACGGTAAACACGGTATATGCTTAACATCAGCATGTCTACAATGTCACTGTAAGCATGTTAGCATTCTTACATTAGTATTTTAGCTAAAATCCTTACAAAGCAGACACATTAGCTTTAGCCATATTATCTTTCTTTGTAAAGGGAATTGTAAAAGTTGTATTTTTCATGTTAATTGTGAATTTAAATAAATGTTTGTCTGTTTGAGTAAAATGTCAGGTTTGTTTTTAAATCTGTTCTGTGACATTTGACTATCTGTTGTTTTTGAATATCTGTTCGGATGAATATGTTTAATAAGAAGCTTTCAGTACTTTTATGTTGAATCTTTTTTTGTGGAAAATGTTTGGTTTGCTCTTCGAGTCAGGATATTTACCACGCTGCAAACACAGTGACTGACAGGTGATGCCGTCATGTCTCCTCCACCATGTTTGATCTCTGAAGTGAACTCAGCAGTGTAACCTAGATGATGCTGAGTCACACCAAGACTGGGTTTCCTTGTCGCTGCCAGCATTTTGCACTTTATGATGCAGTTATGTGATAGGACGAACAAAATACCCTTGAGACTGGACTCACACACAGATACTCAAACACACAAGTATGGCTCTACAGATTCATAAAAGGAGTAATATTATTAGATACATGTCTTTCAACTGTGAGAAATTCAACTCCTTGACTCAGTGTATGTGTGTCAGTCTGTGCTGCCATTATATTCCTCAGTACTTGTAGGTGGGAGCAATTTAGTGGTGTGGTGTACATTACCCTCTGTTGTTAAACTCTGACCCCAGCTGACAATTATCCTCATGCATATTTCATAGATGCCCGATGACAAGAGTGCACATATCTGTTACTGACCTGCTGCTGCAGCCTCACCTGTTCTGACCAGAGGAGAAAGATTAAGTTGGAGAGGGAGGCAGAATAGACTGGAGGGAGAAGGAGGAAGGTGATGAAGTGGGGGGCACAATGAAAGGATTATGCGATTACTGAGGAGAGGAGGAGGAGGAGGAGTGCAGTACATTTTCAAGGCAAGAGGTGACAAACTTCAGAAAGCTGTGCAAGCAGATCATGATGGATTCCCAGCAACGGAACAGAAATTTTTGGATTAAATATGAACCGGTGCAAGCGGGAATGTTTGATGTCTCGTCACTGACGGCGCAAGAGTAATGCATTTCTTTTTCCCCCACTGTGGTGCATGCTGGTTTAATGAGTGGAGGAGACGCCCGGATCAGTAACCTCACAAATACAAATGAAGCTGTACTATGCAAATCAGTACGACTGACACTCAGGTGAGAACACCTGAGAAAATATCTTTGCAAGAATGCGCTGATGATGAGACATAAAGATATGAGCAAGTCAGGGAGAGTTTAGCATATTGAACTTTGTGTTCAGTCACTGTCGTCCATCCTTGCCAGTTATTTGCTCTCCAGCAACATAATAATAGTTAACACAAATATCTGCTGCCTTGTTTTGCATTTTTAATTCATTTAGCCTCAGAGCAACAGTCTGTTTATCCAGTTTATCCTTTCCATTTTTATTTATTTATTTTCTTTTTTTTGGTAAAATCTGTTTATTGTCATCCCAAACTTTAACCAGGCTTCAGTACAAAAATCTATTTTGACATTTGTTTTGCAAAAGACAAATCACAAAACAAATTTTCTGAGTTACATGAGATTAAAAAATGCGCTTTAAAAGGACGTTTAAGACTTCTTACGTGTTATGTGAGAATATTGGCACAAAGCCCGTCAGAAAACTGCCAAAGTCTGAATCTTACCACAGATATTTGTTTAATATTCAGTCAAAATATCTCATTTTATATAAGCCTCAACCATCTCACAAGCTACAATTTTGTGAGATACAGGTACTTCGTGTCAGACATCACATATTTAGGAACTCATCTGTGAATTTTCACTTGTTCCACTGGAATTTTTTAAAGTCATTTCAAGCAAAAAGCACCCTGTATTCATTTCTTTTAAATTTTTTGAGGTGGCAGTTTTCAAGTAAACTCCCGCTCACTGTCTAACTTGCAGAAAGAAACATTTATTGCAACGTTTTGGTGCTGGACCTACATCGGGCAGTTTTCCTGGTAAAGCATTATTCCAAACTTGTGTTTTGTTGTTTTGTTTCTCTTGCAGGTCTCAGCTGAGATTTCTAGGTTTCCTTTTATTTCCGTGTCTCTCCTCTCAGTTCAGCCAAGTCTGAAATCCAGCCGATCTTAACCAAATCAACACACGTATGCTGCTAATCCGAGTCTACAAGCTAAGCCCACAGGACGTGAACCCTGACCTGGAACAAACTCTGCACTCTCTGAAAGCTACCAGAGACTTTACAATGATGGATTTACAGGTCCAGAGAGGAAGTACCAGCATTTCCGATTCACAACAACAAGTTGTTGCATCAATCTACCCGTCCCTTCAGCACTTGTCATCAACATCTTTACAAAGTCCAACCAGTCAGGAAGTGTTGAGCGTATCCTCTCTGGTCCCTTCCACAGTCCTCACACTCATGCCTCGCTATAAACATGCAACCAGTGAAAAATTACAGCGACAGCCTCCATCATTTTCTGAATCAGAGCTTCAACTTCCAGGAACTTTGTCGTTCACCTCCAGCTCCTCAGAGGCACAAGATCAAAAGACCCTGACTTCACCACTTTCTTGCAGTGATAATCTGGAGAAAGTTCAGCAGAGGAAACCGTCAGATTTTGGCCCACTGGAGGAGGGATCAGTCAGTCTCATGATACCTAAAGATCTCCCTGCACAAGAGTCAGGTAAAGAAATAATTTAGGGTGTTGTTATGCTGAAGCCCAGAAATCATGTCTGACATGGGCACACCTTTGCACATATATTTGTGCACCTTTGGTTTTGCCTTTAAGTCCAAATAAATGGAAAGGAATTAAATTTTTAAAGGGATGGTTTGGCATTTTAGGAAAACACACTTATTTTCGTAGTCTGATCACAGTTGAAGATCACGGCTCTGTGCCAGCCAGTTACATTCTTCCACACCAAACTGCTTGAAGCATTTCTTTATGAACTCTCTTTATGCAAAAGTAACAGTCATGCTGAAACAAACTGTCGTATTTGTTGTCTAACTGGAAGTATACCATTCTCCTATCTGTGTTCGAAAAGAAGCTGGACTTAGCTTAGCTAATTAGCTTAGTTTAGCCAAAAACAGTCAATATAACACAAGATATCCCATTGTATGCTGCAGCAACGGTGTGAATGGCATAAACAATTCCTGTCTCCTAAGTGGGTGGAGTCATGTCTCCCACAGAGACAGTTAAAGCTGCAACTGGCAACTTTGGGGTATATATCAATCTTTTTTTTTTCTCTTTGAAAAAAAAATGTCCTAATACCTTCAGACAGCTGTTCATAAGTGACATGGTTTGAGCGTATGGTGAGTTCTTGTTGTTTTCCCATCAAACCTCTGTATTCAGGATTGGTAAAAATCTTATCAGTCTCATTCTATTTGCCCAATCAGTGACACTCTCTGTACTCTCTGTCCTCATTCGCCAGTTTAGGCTCCGCTTCTTAGCAACAGGTGACATCGTACAAGCTTATTAGCTGTTTGTGCCTTTCGCTCTTACTCGCTTCTGCCGACAACAGAGTGTCTGTAAGGGATATCGTCAGTCGGCTCAGACTTGAGCTGAGACCGACCCGTCTATGTCGCTGCAACTTTCCCTGAAACCGTTTCATCTGGATTCAAACTGGACTTAAGAGAGAGAGCGACAACAAACAAAGTAAAATGAGCAAAAACACGAAGGGGAGGCTACAGCAGAGCTGCTTCCTAATGAGTCTCCTCTGCTACAGCTAACGTTAGCGTGGTAGCTCATTAACAGAAGTTACCAACTGCAACTTTAAGAAACCACCATCCCTCCGCCTCCTCTGGAGATGTTATGAATGTCTTGTACATAAATAAAAGCAGATGGATTTTGTGTGGCATGATATATTTTTTTAAAGTAAGTTTTAACTTTTAATTCATGGTTTCACCTATTAAACATTTATTAGTCAGAAAAGGTGGAAAAGTTCAATAGCTCTGCTTTAAATTTCTCCTGATTTGTGTGTCTGAAAAATACAATTTTAGTGTCAGAATGTTTGGAAGATATGTGTCTTTTGCAAAATGTGTCCAATATATATTTTTGTGACTATGGCGTGAAGAAATTGGTTATAATCTACAGTCACGTTCATTTCTCCAATTAGCATGCTGGACTGCTTCATGTCTCTTAAAGGGACAGGGTTTTGGCGAAACCCATGAGACACTGATACAGGAAATGAACAGTCAGTGGGAGGTTTTGGTTCCTATTAACCATCTATGGTTTGCCATAAGATTGGACACTGGATGAAATAACTGGTGATTTATTCCACATGTGCATTCAGTTAAATGGGTCACCGAATGATTTTAGCAGAGGCAAAACGGTTTTCAGGTGACTGACCAAGAAGTGACTAGTTTTTACACTCGACAAATAGATGTTTTAAACTTGAAGATTACTTGTCTGTTTACTGCCGTGTTGTTCTTAACACTAGCAGTATGACACTAGGGATAGAAATCTGTCAGTGCATTACTTAGCACCTGTGATAACCTGGATGCTAAGTCATTATTTCAATAAATTTTCACCTTATTTTAACATATCAAATTATTCTGATAAAGTTATCATAATCAGCAGCTTATTGTGTCGTTTCATTGACAAAAATACTTTGTTCTCTCTCAGACACATTTTTGTTGACTCTAAATCAAAATAATAATCCACTACATGCTGCACTTAGCTGCTAAATTCTTTAGTATTTTGTTTGAGTGAGAGCAGCTGCATTAATGATCATGCACATCAGTTTTGCACCTCCTAAAATCTGATCTTGGCTTGCAGATAATTAATCCCTGAGGATAAATTATTCAACATGTATGCTAAAAAAATAAATAGCCAGGAGCCTCTTTATTAAAAAAGATGGTAAAAGATGTGAGGTGACTGTGTAGCGATGGCGCAGTCGTGTGTAAAGTTTCATCTTTTATTGCTAGCATTGTAAATACCAGAGATTTGACTTTAAGATTTCACCACCTACTGTATAATAAAGTGGTTATTTACTTTGCTATTTCTTCAAAGGTGTTGCACACACTTCTGTCCCAACTCTTTTCAAGATCCAATTGATATAGTGCCCTCATATGCCAGCTTCATTTTACACATGGTTTCTCACTAGCATTTTTCCTTAAAGAAAAATAACTGCTAACACCCCTATAGGATTGTTTTCATTGTGCACTTTTCTCTAACATCTGGAAATGTCTGTGATTTCTTAATGCAAGCTATTTTTCATCCTCTCCTTATAAAACAGCCTTACTCTATTGCTCCCACAAAGTAACAGAGCCATCCATATGGTTCTGACACTAACTCCTCTTCTATCCTGAGTCGCAGACAGACAGAGCAGTTTCTTATCAGCGCTCGAGGAGAGCGCGAGGAGATAGATGCACTAATACCTGTAATGTGGGAGAGTGCTGGTATGCAATCTATTTTATTGCTATTTGACCTCAAAGTGGCCTTTGACATTAATGGTCTTAAGATCCTTTACAGAGCTTGTGGAAAATGACTTTCTGCATTACTCTGGATTGGATGGCATGACATCTAGAGTGACTGAAAAAAAGATTTTCTACTGGCGAAAATGTTTCATCATCGCCCAGAGGTGTATTCTCTCACCCAATTATCCCCCTCAGGTGTATAATTTGTCATTTCTATTGTGTTTTTGCCCAATGCCATATCAGCTATGTGGACAGATTTATGACATGGGTGATTTAGTCATTTAAACAGGGGGAGGGGTACTCTAATGGAAGCACCATTACCCTAAGCCTCGCACCTATTTACCTTAGCCCAATCCCTAATATGATCATTTTTAAGACAAATACAGTTTATATATTTAATACATATTTTATGTAGGCCTCTACTGAATGTGGACGTTAATTATTTTAATAACGCTTATTTTTTAAAACACACTCTCGTTTGGACACTATACGCTTTACCTCAAAGTTGGCCTACATAACAGTATTACCTGCATGTGGTAAAGTCAGTCCTGGTTAATTTTTCAGGTCCCAACACTCACCTCACTTCCAGGTTTCACCACAGAATTAGAGTAAAAACAATACCTCGTCATGTCTCCTCTGAAATGGACTCCTGAGTGATCCTTAAAATGTTATTTATCACAGGCAACAGCGTGTTACACTACTGAGAAATTTCAGGCAGGGTCTGAAGGTAACTTTGGAAATGTAACAGGTTACACATTACCAGTTACCTTATTTAAAATGTAATAGGTAATGTAATTATTTCAATTACTTTATCATAGTAATGTAATTTATCAAATTTGATTACTTTTTGATTATTTTTCTAAATTTCTAATGTTTTCAACTGTTAATCATTTTCAAATATTTAAACCAGGCAGTGTTAATGGCAGTTGTGTGGCGATGCAAATTCAGACAAGAGAACCAATCAAAAGCATCAGAATCGCATCAAATTTTACGAAATGACCTTGTCTTGAAATGGCAAAAAAAAGACATTGAGTTCATCAAAAACATGCAAAGCACAAAATGAACATTATTTAACATATAGCCTCAGCTTTTAACAGAAAATACTCAGATGTAATCCCCTTTGTAATCATTAATATTTTCATAAGTAACAAGTCGTTACATGTCACTAGTTACTCCCCAACACTGTATACAGGCTACAATCAAGTTCTGAAATTGAGTATTAATAGTGTATAGTTTAGAAAACTAAATAGATCCAAGATGAATGAACAGAATTTTGGGACTGAGAGAGAAAAAAAGCCCAAAATCCGGCGGCTGCTTGAGCACCACTGACAGCATCATACAGTAAATCAGCCAGACTAGACTAACATATTCAACTTAACAATTCCTCTGCTCCTGAGCTCTGCTGCTGTGATGGAGACAAGGGATGGCAGATTAACAACAATACATTTTGGTTTCTTTGCTAGCGAGGGGTTTGCATCCCCCCTCAAAATCCTCTGCTGGCTTTGTCTATTTAATCATCAGTAATGGTTTGGAAGATAAGCTTTTGGCAAGGTTGTGGCTGGATTGCACAACTTTTTCTTGCAGTTTTACTTTGGCCAAAGCTATGTAGCAAACCAAAGTACCTTGTAGCATGTTAAGCATTAACAGCATTAGCCTCTTGCAAATTAATTCATTGTCTCTCATTTGTTTTAGCCAGTCCACTGTGTGTCAGCTTCAGGCACACAGTTGAGGATAAACCCATTTTGTTCACTTTTCCTCCATTTTTCATTTAAGGAAACAACCTTTTTTAAGTCTTTTACGTCTGGTATGTGTCATTTCTTTAGTCTGGTATTTATTTATTGTGGCCTACATTTACATTTACCAGTCTGTAGCATCAAACTGGATGGAGTTATACAAGGTAAAGGCAAACAAGTGACTCACCTTAACATTAAGTACAACACCCCCCACCCCCTGTGCTGCAGAATGCTGCCGTGAGGCTTATATCAAAAACTTGTGTGAGCCTCCACATTACACCAGCTGTCATCAGCCTCAGGTGGCTGTCAGTCAAGCATAAAATTGATTTCAGTATTTTTTTACCTACCAGGCATTGGATGCAACTCATGCTTTACCTCATATTATATTATGAATGTATTCTGTCCTTAACTCAGTCAGGGCCTCTGAATGGTTGTGATGATCAAGCTTATAACGGTCAGCACCAGAACCGTCGGGCAGTTGGCCGCTAAACGCTACACTGACCGACTAGATCTCTTGTTTTAAGAAGCGTCTTACAACACAGCTTCTCTGTTGTTCACTTCCTTTTTGTGTGATATGATTACATTATGTGCTGTGTATTTATATATTTGATGTTTTCCAGCTTGTGTTTGTGCTGGTAGGTGCGCAAAAACAATGTTTATTTTCGCAGATAAATAAAAGTTTAATTTCATTGTCTTCACTAGCATAAACTATCTATGTTAGAAATTATTCAAAGCAGCTTTAACACTGAAAATGAATCAAACCACAGTTTGTTAACGACGTTACAATGTGAAGGTTTTTGCTTGCCGTAGTGAACCTTCAAAGAATTATTATCAGAATTTGCAGCTCTCCTCCACTTTACAGAGCTTCATAAAAAGTTTCAGCCAAGTTAAAGCTACACTGACGTGTTCACATAGAATCAGTTGATTGGACAGCATCCTCACAACCAGTTTCTACCCTAAAGTCTTTACCAGCTAAGACATATGTGAAGTTTCTGCAACTGATTTTAGTGAGTTTGCTGTCGAACAGTCTCTTAGAATTTAAGAGGGACATTATGCATGAACCTACTGCAATCCTCTATGAATACATGATGCCGCCCAATCCTGGGGCTAAGATATAAAATTGTTTGTAAAGTCACCATGTGTTGAAGATTAAGGCCTTTTTTTATTATTGTTTTGTTCATTTGTTCTCCTCTGTAGATTCAGAGCCTCACTCCTGTTCATCCCGTGAGCTGTTACTCATCGTGAGCTTCCCGATCATCATCAAACTGGTCATCACCTCTGCGCTCTTAGGTAACCTGTCCAAAGATGTACTGACTGGGAGTTTTATCAATTTCAGTTCTGTGATAATTCCGGGATTTAATTATTTTCTACAAAGGCAAGTTTACTTTGCTTTTCTTCTTTCTTGACATTAGTTAAGTTTCTGGCATTTCCCTCTGAACTGGGTGAAACACCTCCTCCCTGTGGTGTGAAGGGGAACTGCAGTGTCCCGACTCAGCTGCCGTTTCTGTTTAAAAATCCCTCGAACCAGACAGGGAACTTCACAGCAGGTATAAAATATATGAATCATGCAGATTAGGGGTATGAGCATTGTAAAATTCCAATTCTCTGCTGTCTGAAACGTATGTTTTTTACATCTATCAGCTGTCTAGTAGTTATGGCCCTGAGCTAAGTAGCCTACTATAAAAGGAGCTTTACTATAATATTAAACAAGTCATTTACAATCTTACAATGCTAATAAAATTTTTGTGGATGGATATGAAGGTCACTTTAATTAATGTGATTGCATGTCTTCTATCTCACATCTTTGCCATTTTCATTTAGCATGCATGTTTCTTACCCATCTTCTCCTTCGCAGACTGTCCAGTTCTTGTCAGTGATGGCCGGCGTATTGTTGGGGGAATGCTGGCGGCCAAAGATAAGTGGGGTTGGCAGGTCAGCTTGCACTGGAGAGGGAAACACGTCTGTGGAGGTGCCATCATCTCCCCTCACTGGGTCATCACTGCAGCTCACTGCTTTGTTGAGTAAGAGGCGGACATGAGGAGTGAAAGGAAGACAGATGGGTCGTCAGTTAACGGAGGAAATCTCAAAGTTAGATACAACCAGCAGCTTCATCCTGAGTACATATATGCAATCCTCAGTAGAGAGGACTGTAATCAAGAACAAATTGGCCAGGTCCAAGTTAATTCTATATTTTCATCTAATCAGGCTTAAGTCAAGAGCATGTTGAGGGGAATTTAGTAACCCCATGAGAACATTTGTCCTATTTTGCATCAAGAGATGTAGATCTGCTTGCAGCTCTTTACAACCTGAACACTCAGTCTGGATTTTGAGCAATCACAGCACAGCCGTTTCAAGCACCACTACAAGCTGTAAACAGCTCCTTCATTTTTTTGTAGTGCTGAAACAAAAAAAAATAGATGATTCTTGACCAGAGCTGAGAGCAGTTTGGGAGTTTTAAAGTTGTTGCTATGGCTTCATATTATCGTAATAATATGTTGTGGTGATATTACAAAATAGGCATTTCAAGTCTCCCTTTTAAGGACTTACAACACAATTTAAATGCTTACTTTGGTCCATCTATAAACATTATAAACATATTTACAATACATTATAATGTGCCTTTAGTGCTGTATAATCACAGTTATGAGCAAGGTTACCATAACTCCACATAATGCATTATAAGTGTGTTCATAATATGTTATAATGTGTATATATATATATATATATTCATAATGTGTTAAAATGTTATAAAGACATGCTTTATAGAAGGTGATACCCTTATTTTTTAAATACCTTTATACCTGAAGAAGAGACAGTTTGGGCTGGACACAATGTATTTTCTCCAAAGTCATGAAATAGAACTTTTTAAACCAGGCGCACAAGAGTGTGTCCTTGAAGGCTACAGTTATTGTTACAGAAATCTTTTGGACTTACCACCTTGACAAGAAAAACATGTGTTTTGCATGTCATTGTGCTTAAGTAATTCATGCCAAAGACAGAATGTAAGTAAGACATTGTTGATTCATGTTTATTTCCGTCACCCATTGTGATTCTCATCTGACAGTCAGCAGTGTGCCTATTAAGACTTGGCATCATCAGAGCCCTAACCCTAACACAAGAGATAAAGGCAGGCATTGATCAGCACACAGTGTGGCTACCGAGCTATTATGTTTTTCCATCTTATCTGACCTACAAATGTTGTTACAGTGTCAGTTACTCATGTTAGACGATGCCAAAGTGTCACATGTTCAGGTTCATGCATTTGGAAGTGAGCCCTGCAGGCTGTGTCGCTCGGCTCTGCACGCTGTGTTTTACAGTGGTTTTTGTTTGTTTGTTTTGTTTTTTTTTTTAACAGTGTTTTTCCAGTGACATTAATGCATGGCGGACTTCTTTATATGGGCACGTTAGCCTGTGCACACAGCACCATGCTGCCCCTCTCGCTCTGCTCAGACACCACTGCTGCCCTCTGCTCTCTGCTTCATGGATTACTGTCAGCACTTTGTTCAAGATGACCCTATATCCATCTATCTATCTATCTATCTATCTATCTATCTATCTATCTATCTATCTATCTATCTATCTATCTATCTATCATTGTTGTAGTGAAAAAAAAAGTGGAAATACTTCATTACTGTACTGAAGTAGTATTTTTGTATATTTGCACTTTACTTTTATTTCTGCGGATGGATACTTTTACTTAATTACATTTCAAATAAGCATTTCAGTTACTGATTACTAGAGTAAAACCAGGAGAAATTCGGTAGGTGACTAGCCAATGACTTTTTTGCTTTGTTTCGGTAGTAAAGGTGTGTTCCAGTTATCATCGGAAGTCATTTTCCGAGTAGAATTCCAAGTTGCGAACTGGAAGTTACGAAAGGACTGCCCCCTTGAAGTTGGAATTACGACTTCAGGGGGGCAGAATTCCTACTTGTGTACTCGGGAATTCCTTCTCGTATACTTGGGCAAACCCAAAGGACCCTGAGTTCAGAGTTGGAATTCCGACTTCAAGGGGGCGGTCCTTCCGGTTTCGCAACTCTAAATTTCCGACTTCCGATGACGACTGGAACACATGCATGATAATGTTGGATCACAGCCTGCAAAAAGGTGGATCATCGGTAAATCATGTTAGGCATTTTGTTTTATGTGACTGAGACATTCAGTCTTTATGTAGACCAGAGGCTACGTAAATGAAGAATAAACCATTTTTAAAAAGTCAAACTTGACTGCTTTCTGCATGTACTTTTTACTTGTACTTAGGGTTAGGGTTAGAGTACTTAAGTACATTAATATTCACTGTACTTGTGATACTCAAGTACAGTAAATACCAGCTACTTTAAGACTTTTACTCAAGTAGTAATCCAATAGGCGACTTTCACTTTTAATTGTCATTTTTCACTAAAGCATCTTTACTTTTACCCAAGTATGGCTTTCATGTACTTTATACAAGACTGCTGTCTAACTACGGACCTACCTACCCACTCATCCATCCATCCATCTATCCATACATACATACATACATCCTATCTATATTCTATTTATATGTATTTGCTATTTTCATTTTCACTTCCTCACACAGTTCTCCTTGTCACACTGTAAACATGAATTCACGACACACTCTGCATGCCCAAACACAAATATCAAGAATCTATATCAAAAACCTGTAGGTGTCCCATCAAAACTGAAACAGCTAAAGACCTACACCAAAGGCAAATTCTAACCATAATGTCAGGTCTTACTGTTGTATGCTGGTTTCTGTATATTATGTTACCTTTCAGCTTGTCTAATCTGTTCCCTTTTTTTGTGACAGTTCATTGATATAAGATGAAATCAGGCTTCACTGGAACAGATGTGTGAAAATCAGGTCTCAGATCAGAGGGTGGGCGCATCCCTGCAGAGATGAACAGCTCCAGGTTTGTTTGGATGCTGCTTCTTCAGTCGGGTTGTGCTTGAATAGATGAACACGTAGAGTGGCCGGCAACGAGACCCACCTTTGTGAAATGCATCATATTTCATTCATGTTGACACTGTGCTCGAGTACCTTGGATCAATATTTCAGGCTAAAGTTTGTGAGGTTGGATTACAATTTATTGATAAGTACATCCAGTATTTTGTTCCTCGTGGAATAATGGTGGTGGATGAAATATTAGAAATAGCTTAAAGCAAATTTCAGTCCAGTTCATGATAAAATATCTCGTGTCAACAAAAAACAAACATTTTGAATATCATAGAGGCTAAATCTGTAACAAGACTGTTAAGTTTATTTGTAATAGATTGAAAAGCTACTTAGTGAATAATTTGAAAGGGAACAGGTATTCAATATATATTATGTCCTGTGGATAATATATTACATAGAATAAATTAGGACATGAAGGATACTGACTTTGTTTCAGAGGTACATTTATTTAAGACTTTGAGTGATAATAATAATCAGAATTATTTATTTAATTAATTTAATGTCTATAGAACTCAAAGCTGGATGATGAATGCAGACACTTTGTCTACTTCCTCTCTTCATTTCAGTCAAC
>JAQLOL010000025.1:6709024-6726248 GCA_029783665.1 Naso thynnoides | reverse complement strand
TTTTTTTTTTTTTTTGGACAAATCTGTGTCTGAGCCCTACATCCTAGGCTGTCATTAATGGATCACTGTTTTCTAGCATGACAATTCCAAGAGATTTACTCAGACAAAAGGAATTTCTGTCAGTGCAGTTGAACCTGTATGGGTGCCAGTAGCTAGACTTAGATGCAAGAGGGTTGATAAAGCGATTTTCTCACAGCATAGCTTCTTTTTTTTGGCGTATGTATTTAAGGTTCAGAGGGGGCTTTTCTTGCTCTTTCTGCGGCAATCGATGCATTTCAGTTGCACTGCTGCTAATGATTCTTCGCAGCAGGTATTTCCCATTCTCAGAGTAAGAAAGGCCCAGCACAGTTGCACTCACAGCAGGCCGAGTTGTTATTAATAACCTCAACATTGGCTCCATTCTATTAAAGTGTCCCGGTAGGTCATGACAGTGTTATAGTGAGTCAGCGTGAAGCTGGAGCCGCTCAGCAGAGTTCAGCCATTATTAATGTTGTTTTCTCGTGTGAGTTAATGTATCCATTAGTTTTGTAATAGTCACGAATTAGTGCAAAGTGCCCATCACAGTTGTGCAAGGCCCATATTTGAGTCTCCAAATGGCATTTTAACTCCAAACAACGGCCCAAAACTAAAGGAAATTCGACGTACGGTGAGGTAATGGAGGGAACTTGTGCTGTCACTTCCTGTTGATGATTTACCTTTACAAATAAACGAGAGGGCGTACGTGCACATCCACATGTGCGACCACGCGCAGGACATAACAGAAAACCAAATGAAAAAATAATATAGTCTGCACACTGATGAGACTCTCACTGTTTTCTTACAAAAAGAAGCTTTACCAGTGTGCAGACTATATTGTTGTTGTTTTCATTATTTTACTTCCTACACACACATTAGTCAATATTCGTCTGCTCTGCATTGCAGGAGTTATTTTGTAAATAAGCAATTACATTTTTTATTTACTCACACTCCTTCAAATGGTTGCCTGCATTTCCCAGATAAATTACCCAAGTAACCTTGTTGCATATAGTTTAAAGTTACTTTTTTACGTGAGGATATTTTTTTTTACCTGTTTCTTGGAAAAGAATTTACTTGATTTGAATCCAGATTTTTTTTACTATAGACTTTTTTTGTAAGCCGTGTTGTTGTAGGGCTGCAAGTCTTCAGCAT
This sequence comes from Naso thynnoides, assembly GCA_029783665.1. Lineage (NCBI taxonomy): Eukaryota > Metazoa > Chordata > Actinopteri > Acanthuriformes > Acanthuridae > Naso > Naso thynnoides. The sequence goes on along the minus strand of JAQLOL010000025.1, from coordinate 6,725,081 downwards.
TAGATGGAGTTGGCTATCTTCTTTTGGAATAAAAGAGCATGTATCCCTTAAAAGCGATGCATTAGATAAGTAACCATCTGTATTGGTAGCGAAACTTTCATACCAGCCTCAGTGTAAGCATTTTTTTTAAAACCAGTGTTCAGGTCTCACAGTGCAGGAACCAGGATATTAGCATTCCTCTGCATTAGATTAATGTCAGTCTTTATCTGTGTATGAGTTCAACATGAGTTTCTCTGGGACTTCTGCAGAACCTGATGTGCCACAGATGATTGAAATGGCTGAAGAACATTCTATGCATAAAGCTGCCATTGTAGTCAATGCACAGCATTTTAAACTGACATCAGCTCATTGGCCAATTTTTCACAGGAATGTAGAAAAATACACCACAATTGCGAGCAGAAATGAGTCCAGCAGTGCCGGCGCTGGTGCTGAAGTGTTGCCGGTTGTTTTTGTTCAATAGTCAGCTTTATGTACAGTGAGTTAGTTGCTTTGTTCAGAATGCACAGGCCTCTGCTTTCTGCTTCTTACATGTGACTGGGCTTAACTCGCTGCTTCAGTGGTTTCCGTCATATGCGTCGCCACCCAGGTGTCATGCCGGGCCTGTCGCTTTTTCTCACAGTGACACAGCTGGGTGACAGCCAGAACTCTGTCCTCTCACCTGCTTTTCTTGCTCACAAACTTGAACTGTGCTGACAGCTTCCTGGTCCCTGGCGCTGAGCCAGCAGGAGCCACACGCAGCAGGTCCATGAAATTGCCAGATTTACATGTTAAAGGAGGCAAAACCTGTGCATTTAAACATTCAAATGTGACTCTTAACACACACGTGTACCACCAAAGATGTAGTAAAACCAAACTTGATTCACTTCACAGGTTTTTCCTTCTCTAGTCAGAGCCATAGTGTTGCAGGGCCGGAGCAAGGAGCTTCTGTGTCTCCAATGTGACGGTAGAAACAGGAAAATCGCTTAAGTTCTCTGGAAACATTGTGTGCCTAAGATGCTCATGTGATGATGTCAGACCTGCTATTTGACAGACTAGAGATTAGTTCGGTTTGACTCAAGCCACAGCCTATAATTGTGGCCAGTTAAAAGAAAATGTGACTTGTCCTGCTAGTTCCCCGTGCTTAATAGCTGGTTTTGATCTTATTCACTCAGCAGAAGAGGCGACATCACTTAGAGCAGCTAGCATTTTGTCATCTGGCCTTTGTCATGCCGATGTGTTGGAGTCGATGCAGCACTCCAACAGTGGCCTACGGCTCAAGGCGCTGAGTGTATGTTGTGGTGAGCTTGTGTGGTTTCACAACTTACTAATCCTCTGAAAATATTTGAGTCTTTAAACGCAACATGACAGTCAAATGAACAAAAGTTCAGTTAACTGTTCTGTTATTTTCATTTGAACTTGACTTGAAACGACTGTCACTTTTACTATTTTCGTCTTTTTACAGTTTGTAACCAGTAGAACATCTCGGTCCCCTCTTAGAAAATCTTCTAAACGTGTGAAAGAGACAAGCCATCCTGCACACTCAGTGTTGGGGAGAAATTAGTTACATGAAACCGAAATACGCAATTATAAAATAAATGTAACTGTAATCTGTTACAGGTACTTTGAAAAAATGAGTAATTAAATTACAGTTACTTGTGACAATTTTAATGATTAAAAGGGGGTTGCATCTGAATATTCTCTGTAAAAAGTTTTGGCTATATGTTGATTGATGCTCACTTTGATGCTCTGTATGCTGCTGATGTGCACAGTGACTTCTTTTGCCATTTCCAGTCAAGACTGTTTGGTGAGGTTTGATGCTGTTCTGATGCTTTTTGATTGGTTCTCTTGTTTGAATTTGCAGCATGCCATGTCTGCCATCAACAGTGCCGGGCTCAAACATTTGAAAATGGTGAACAGTGAAAACATTTGTTAGAAACTTAGAAAAGTAATAAGTGATCAAATGTACTGAGTTACATTACTTTGATAAAGTAATTGAAATAGTCACATTACTTATTAAATATTAAATATAGTAACTATAATCTGTAACCTATTACATTTCCGTGGTAACTTTCCCAACTCTGTGCACATTTTTTTATCTCTGATCTCTTGAACTTCATCTACTCAGTTTTTGTTCCAAACTTGAACAGGTAAAATCTCTCTCGGTGTTATTTGTTCATATGAATTTTACCAGCTGAAACATCAGGAATGATACGAGTGATTTAATGGACAGTAAAGCAGAGTTTGCGGTGTGCAGCGGTCTTTTTCATACTGCACCAACGTGGACACCCTGAGCTAACATACATCACCTGCCTGTTGTTTACATTACAGTGCACAATAACACAGAGATGATAACCTGTCAAAGATCGATCCTGTCACTGTCTGTTTAAAAAAAAACAAAAATCCTTATCTTTTACTTTTCCATTCATTCTTCAAGAGATAAAATAGTTGTAATACATGCCCCTTAATATTTTTTGCACCCCCGTGTTGATACGTTATTAAAAAGCTCCATTTATTTGTTACAAAAAGAAAACAAACAGTATTGGTGTAGTCGTTGACTGTGTGAACTCAGAGTGACTCGACCTGCGAGCACGGCCGCTGGGGATTAATTCGGCATTGTACACTGCCCCCCCCTCCTCCTCTAGCTCACATGCTCCATGTGTGACATGTTTTCGCTATAGTGCCCCTGCAGTGAACACATCGTGACAGGCTGTAATCAGCATTCACACCCACACAGAGCATGCCACCGTCAGAGCCCTTTTGTCCCGTGTTGCTGGTGGAATATAGCTGTTGTCAGTGTTGACTTTATGGTTTTGTGTACACAATGCTTAGCCCCACTTTTCCTTTTACCCACTTACCAGCCAGGGGTCCTGACAGGCATAGGGTCATTTCAGGGGGGGCTGCTGTGTGGGGATCATTCGGGACCTGTAGTTAAGTGTGTGATGTTTCAGGAACAGGTTAGTCAAACTTAAAATATGCTTTGGCTCACGTCTTAGCGCCGGTGTTACAGAAGCATACTAACATGTTGAAAAGACAGTTGTACAATTTCCCACCTGGACTGCTAAAAGATATTCAAGAGGCAGCAGTTTTACAAATCGAATCCAGTGCCTTAGTCACAATGAGTCAGTCAGTGATAACAGTTGAATAATGTCTCGTCTGGATCTGGAGGAGAAGGTTTGACGTGTAAAACTAGGGGAAAGTTAAGTCATGATGACATCAGGTGGTTTTTATTTTACATTTTACAGGTGTGTTTGTATCATGCCAGTTGGCTAAAAGGGGGCGTGGTAGTGGGAGTGGCCTACTGCAAAAAGGCACATAACTTCCACATGGATTCACAGACTTGCACAAGATTTGGTGTAAAGATTGGTCGTGAGCCAAAGGACAGCTGATTAACTGTTTGGCAAAAAGGGGTGTGGCAGTGGGTGTGGCCTGTAACAAAAAGGCAAATAACTTGTAAACAGATTCATGCAACATGACCAAACTTTGTAGAAACACACACTCGCACACACACTTTAATTGGTCATGAAAAGTGCACAGGAAAAAAAAGCTGTTGATTTTGCTTCTTTAAAATAAATAAATAAATAAATAAAGTAAAGAAACAAACAAACAAAACCGTTTTCTTTGAGGTCAAAATGTTGTATTAATTACGCTTTTCACAGACAGCAGACAATCCGCTGCAGTATAATGCAGCCATGCTTAAGAAAAAATCCCTGCTCAGTCTCGAGATTTTTTCTTTGGGCTTTATTTTAATATTGAAAATATAACTTCCCCTCATGACATATTTCTGTGACATGCCAGCTGATTTTGTTGGTATGTTTAATTTCAACTTATCTTAATGGAATGATGGAAAAAAAAAGCCACAACCTTGCATGTACCTGATCTTGTCATATTTTACAGCATTAGCTTTCAGTATAGACGATTATTGAAAAGTCCTTTAGCTCTTTATAACAAAGAACACGGCAGCTGGCTACCACTCAGTCTGCACACTGTCTCTGTAAGGAGTAGGATGTCTTTCACTTTGGACAAAGTATTAAAAAAGACCCTGCAGCATCATTAGAGAGTGTACATGAGAAATTTGAGTGATAGTCTTGCTTGTTTTGTTGTTGTGGTCTGATGGATTCATTAACGATAAAAGACTTAAGTGATACGAACAGAGAGCGCTGAAATTTCAGCGGAAGAAAGTGATAATACTTTGTTGTTTTGACTACATGACGCAACGTTATGACAGGAGCAGCATTATGTTGTGCTGTTCAACATTCATAACTCTCACACACACACCCCAGTCTGACTGCGTGTGTATGTGTGTGTGTGTGTGTGTGTGTGTTTAATTGTGTTCTCAGCTGTTGCTGGTTATGACCGAACTGTGGCTGGTTGATAATTAGCATCACTGACTGATAAACTGAGTCCTGGAGCCTTCTAGTTCAGGATTATGTCTTGTGTTGCCCTTGGGCATTCGTTGCATAACTCACACACACATACACACACACACACACAAACACATGCTTGATGTTAAACTTGAAGTGCGTCTTTGGTCACTCCCTCTCTGTTATCTTATTCTCCAGAGGCGCTCCCCTCCCCGCAATCAAGTCCAATTATTTTGGGCACAAAACTGTTTCGTTCTTTAATCTGGCGTCCGGGCGGAACTTTGCCCTTCTCTCCTTTCCTTGCATGCAGCTGTTGCTCTTCCTTCTGTCTCACTCTCTCTTGTCTTGTCAGTGCTTTGTGTTTGCTTTGCCTTTTATTTGTGGCATTTGTTTCCGAGAAAGCGTGGACTTTACTCCTGAGTGCGTCCCTCTCTTTTGGCTCTGGGGCGTTGATAGTTTATCTGAGTGGACTTTAGCTAGAGGTCAGACAGCAAACAGTCGTGCTGATGTTTGGCAAGTAATGTAACTCAATGTGAAGCTCTGTCCACCCTGTTTTCCTGGAAGTTGACAGATTTGACAACCCCGATTCCAAAAAAGTTGCGACTGCAAATGAAACAGAATGTGATCGTGTGGAAATCCCTTTTTACATAAACTCAATTGAAAACACCACAAAGACGGCATAAAAGATTTTCTGATTTTAATATTTTCCAAACAAGCTGGAACAGGGGCAGCAAAACATTGCCAAAGTTGTTTTTGCTTTTTGTGATTTTTAGTTTTTTTTTTATCTACAGTAACACTGATACTGTTAGATAAGTGTGCAACAAATCATCGTGTCTAGTGTTAGAATGATATATATTAAGACACCATTATTACCTCTATATAAGAGCAATATTATCGACACAAATATGACAGAAGAACTTTGAAACACTGTTTCTGATTTGCTGGCATCCATCTGTTAAAATTATATAATCTCATTTTGGGACCCTGATGCAGAATCTGCTGCTCAGTAGATTTTTATTTGCCTTTTTTTTTCACCAGTGTTACTGGAAGCATTTTTGAAAGGAGGTGGTTTACTGTAAACTGAAGTGGTGAGTGTCTCCTTGTCATAGAAAATGAAACGTTTGGCTGCGTACAGACTTAAAATCTGCTTCTTTAGTCCAAACTGAACTCATAAAATGTGTTATCCCCAAAAACAGAGTGATGGAATGTTAATTGAAATAAATTTTATGAATCATTGACCATCAGCGTGTTTTATTCGCTCTCTCATGTTACATCAGGATTATTTATCCCTTCGAGTAGATAAAACCTGTCCGTGCTGAAAGTGAAAGTGAAATTTTAGCAGCCTGTTTTCTTGAACCCTTTGTGTTGGTTGTTATAACTTGTTTCACGCCCAGTCAGTTTTTATTTGTTGTATTTATTTCATCGTCATCAAGCGTAAAATACCCTCACGATAGCCTCATTAGGATCAGAGAAGATCAAAAAAGTTAAAATTATAGAAACTATTATTTTATTATATCAGCTTTCTATCACTTATAGATGCAGATTTAACTTTTTTCACCTGCATAAGTTTGTGGATATCAAAACCAGTGACCACGATTGTTAAACTGAGAATACTGATTGGTTGGGTTAGAATTACAGCCATGAAAAATGACTTTGTGATGACAATTTTTTTTTTTTCCCTCCCTTTGTAAACATTATAAAACTGCACGTTGCCCGTTTTGGCTCATCTTTAGAAACAGGACACAAGTCTTTGATTTAAAACCCCACTTCCTGCTGTTTTCTCTCCCCTCCGTCTGTCCGTGCCTCCCCCTCCCCCTCACCCACCCTCTCTCTGAATGTCAGTGTGCCAGGCGTTGTTTGGAAGCCCTCACTCATATCTCAGCTGCATATTTATCTCTGTGCTTCCACTCTGCCTGCATTCCCTGCAGCCCTAATAAGGTCTGGATACAAGGAGAGGAGGAGGCCACAGAGGGCGAGGGAAGATGGTGGGAAAAGGTTGGACAATAGGAATCAAGAATATTTTCCCACAAATGGTTTTTGTCTGTGTGTGCATGTTTTTGTGTAGGAGAGAACACACAGTGGAGGACAGAACAGAATAAAGAGAGCAGGATGATATAGGAAAACTTGGCAGCACTTTGATGTAGTACAAAGTAAACACTATACAATGATATTTGGATGTGTAAATGCACGAGTGTGACGGACGCAACATAAAAGTCTATTATGATGCGCTTCAGGCTCCATTTTTGTTGGTGGTTTCTCCTTGTTGTATTTCATTGATTGTTTTGGTTCCATTCATGCACAGTTCTGCTGCTGATGCACATCAAAAGCCCCGAACAGAAAAGACCATTTATCACACTTGTGTCCACACACACCCACACCCGAGTCCTCTGCTCACACACAACCACAAACTATGGCCCACATCCTGAAGTCTGCCCTCTCTTTCACTATTGTTTCCCCTCCCATGCTGGGTGTTTTCTCCATCCCCGATTGCTTTCTGGAGGCTGGGGAGGTGGGGTGGGGTGGGGGGGGGTTCTGTGTTTTTAAAGTGCTGAAGCAGTACCTGTCACCTGATCCCCGACGCGCCTTCAGCCGTGCGGCAGATTAGATTACAACAATATTCACCGAAGCCCCCTGCTGTGCCGCGCTCAATCGACTGCCTGCCTGTCTCTTCAGAAATGCCCCAGCATAACATGGAGAGCACCAGGAGCCCGTGGCAGCAGGGGATGAGGCCGCCGTGGATCGCCCGACTGGTTGGATGTGAAAGCCCCGCCTCCTCCGGAGCGGAGTCGGACACAGAGAGTAGCAGCACGGAGAGTGAGAGGGTGAGTGAGTGTTGATGATGATGAGGCATTAATTTGGTGACACGTGTAGTCATCCTCTGTTGCTGCAGCGTGTGAGAGGAAAGAAGCTTGTTCCTCTGCGCAGTTAAACCAGTGAATCATCCCACATTTCCAGACTGAACTCGCATGTGGTGACTTTGTCTGCTTTTTCCCTTCCTGCCAGCCCTGTGTTAAAAAGCTGGAGGGGGGCTCGCTGAGGGTCCTGCCGTTGCCCTCAACGCTCCAAAAGAGAATCACAGAGATTGATCAACAGAAGGAGGAGCTTAAAATTGAGGTGAGTATGTAGAAAAGTTTTTTCAAAAGATATTTTGGGGGATTTTCTTCGATGGGACAGCTGAAGGATTGGCAGGAAGTGGGGGAGCGAGAGGGAATGACATACATCAAAGGGCCACAGGGTGGGATTGAACCCGAGCCGGCTCCAGCGAGGACACAGCCTCTGTTCATAGGGCGCCTGTTCTACCAACTGAGCTGCCAGGGCTCCCGGACATTTGGAGACTTTCAGTTTGGCACAAAATGTGTAGCACACATTAGGAACTATTTCTTAAAATAAATACGTTCTGTCCGATCAAACAGGTGTAGACATATATGATATTTTGTTGAACATCAAGCTATGAAAAGATCTGTAGTTGAGCTCTTGCAGATGTTTTCATTTCATAGACTCACAGATGAATCATTTCATTTAAAAAACAATCTGCAGATAAATCTATGTTAAAAATACTTGATGATTTAAGAGTTTGTTGTACAACAGGTGGTTAAGTGTTTTTATTGAGGGTTCTTTTAGCTGCTGCGACAAACTAACAACCAGGAGTATTGATCAAAACATTTCAATTGCGTCTCTGCTGAGGTCTGCACTTCCAAATCTCTCCAATCACCAACATGGTCACAGTAATGGAATGCATATCTGTGACTTGCTCGGCGTCTGGTCAATATGATTCAGCTCAGTGGCGTCTTTCGTCCTTTCAGCTGCAGCTGGAGATCGCCCTGCTGCAGGGAGAGCTTCAGACGGAGAAGACGCAGCTGCACAGACACGCACAGAAGCTAAAGGCTCTGCAGCAGGAGAGCAGAAGCACGGAGAAGCACAGACAAACTGACAGACACAAGGTATCGTGTGGTAAAATGATCAAACTTTTGTTTTTCTTTGGTTGCATCTGCGATGTTTGAGTGTGATGATTGTGTCATTCTGTCATGATTAACAACCAACTGATAACTTCTTTTTTTTTGAATACATGAGGGCTACTAGTGTTGATTTAACATTTAAATGGCTTCACATGAGAATCACAATCGCTACAGTAGAGAGAAGAGGGCTCAGTAATGCTCCACTAACATCAACAGGAGATCATGTTAATGATAAGTCAGTTCCCGTGAAATGATGTTGGAGTAGACTCAGCTCTGTAAATATGGAGGTGAAAATGGTTGCTTCAGATAGGTTTTGTTTTGCTTTTAAAGCAACACTATATAACTTTAAAGCAACCGTGGCTTCAAAAAACTAAACTGCACGTTAATATGTCGCACAAAACAGCAACTTTATTAAAACTGGGTAATATTTTAAGGAGAAAATGTCCTCTGGTTTTCCCTCTGATGTCCTACGTCTGCTCTGCCTAAACTCTGTGATTCACAGAGGTTCCTGAAAGCAACATGTCGGCTGCCTGCAGCCTGAAAGCTGCAGCTGCAGCTGCAGGTAGTTGTTGAAATAAAAGGCTGCAGACAGACAGAGCAGTCGAAGGACATCAGAGGGAAAACTAGTGGACATTTCTCCATAAAATATGACCCAGTGCTACGTATTAACGTGCATCTTTGAGTTTCGTTTTTTGAAGCAGCGGGTCGCAGTCAAAGTTACATAGTGTTGCTTTAAATTAGTTTTAAAATATGTGATGACTGTGCATTTACTTCACTCCGTTCTTGCTGTGACTGAACTGCAGGAGCGAGAGAGTCTGGAGCAGGAAAGACGCAGGGTGGAGGCACTGAAGAGGAGGTGTGAGGAGAAGGAGAAACTGATCCCCAGTCAGCCAGAGAGCCAGAGAGAACAGCTTACACTGCAGCTGCAGCAGGTGACGCTAAACTGACACTTAACTAAATGAAACAACTTTCCAATAAACAAATTTCCAATTTGCGATGTCCGTGTTCCCCTTACTGAATTAAAGAGAGAACGTTTTGATAAAAGGTGATCAGAATAAGCTGAATTTTTTTTACTATGACTAAAAATGGACAAAAACCATTTTCCGTTTTTTTTTCCCAGCTGAAACTGTGAGGGATAAGAATAACTAAAATGTGACTATAATAAGCATTTCGTCTCAAGACTAGAGCTAAATTGAAAATAGTTGCCGAAATAAACACTTTGATGATGAAACAGCCTGTCAGCATTTAGTTTGTGTTTTAATTTTTTAAAAATAATATATTATTTATGATTTATTGTTACAGCTAAGAGACGTTCAAGCAACATCCTGTTATTTGTACACTACTCTGAACTGCTGTCGATATGAAATAATGTCCTGTTTTTGAATAAAGTAATAAATAAATAAATTAATAAATAAATAAATAAATAATAAATTAAAAAATTTTTTCATCCAAATCATTGATTAATCGAAAAATAATTGTCTAGTTAATCGATGATTAAAGTAATCGTCAGGTGCAGCACTAATTACGGCTGTTGTAGTTGTTTTAGTTGTGTACAGTAGAGCTGCAGAGTGTCACAATATGACATTTTAGGATAAAAACTTTTCTGGGGAGAAATTCAGCCATCGCTCACAGGGAGCCTGGTGTCCGTTACCTGGTGAACATCCAGCAGGAAGCTTTACAGTGTTACTGCAGGCACAGTGAGGAGTCGGGAGGGAACACGCAGGAATCGTTTCCAAACAAAGACAAGCACACACAGGAACAGCAGGCTCAATGGTGCGTTCACTGCACCTCGTAAAGTCTGAAATATACATCACATTGTATAGCAAAGCAAACAGGTCCGAACAATTACCTTAACAGTGCATTCAAGTGCACCTCATAAATTCTAAAATTTATATTGGAATGGCCACAAAGATTGTTTTTTTTTTCTTGTTTTTTCCTTTGATAAAATACAGAGTTACGTTTATTTGTCAAGTATTATGAATACCGGAATCTTAAATAATGCACCAGCTCGGACGGTTCTTCGCACAGTTTACACCATCACTTCTCTCTGAATCTCTTTTATGTCCAAGCATAATTGGTATTGTAACAGAGACACTCATTTTATTTAAGTGTTTTTTGTCATGTGTTTTACATTTAAGTCGATGAAGGCCATAAGCTGAAACGTGCTGGTCTGCCATAAAGTTAGGTGGCAAGTGTTGCTGGAGCTTTGACCTGCAGACTTTTTCTCTCCTCAGTGAACCGTGAAGGTAAATAACTTATTGTCAGAATTTTAGCTCTGCTCTTCCGATGGCTACAGCTGTACTCAGTCTGACAGATACTTCCTTGAAACGGTGGTGATCACACAGGCAAGGAGATTTTATCTAAACAGAAAATGTGTTAGATTAGAAGAAAATCCACTCCAGTACAAAAACAAAAAGCACAAATCATGTTTTTTTTTTTCTTTTCACAGGCTTAAAATCAAATACAATATGTTGTTGGCAGCTTTTCAAATGAAGAAAGTTGGCTCCTGACTCCCTCTCATAACATTATTCTGTGGTTCAACAAAGTGTGTCTGTTCGGTACCTGTTCAACCTGATGTGTCAGTGGTTCACAAGTTTACACACACAGAAAATACAATGCGACTTCTTTTCCTTGTGAGTGTGACAAAACACTGAGAACTGTCTTAATGACAGGTTAAGGGCAGTCCGGCGGGCGGTTGTTACTTTTTGTTGTGACTTGTCAGATTTATTTGGAAAGTTGTTGCGCCACAGTAAAAACCACACATGCTGACAAACAGAAGACTCAAGATATGAGGCTGTGGGAGTTTTTACTTTCACCTGATCTTGCACTTTTATGTACCGAACATGCCTCGACTTTTAGGATCATTCTTGCCAACTGGCTGAAAGTGCTTTCCCAAGAAATTATGAGGTTGTTGTTCTGATTGCTTGAAGCAAATCTGTGATTGACCGTGACAGAAAGATGGTTCTGTCATCTGCAAAGTACTTGTTGAGTGCTGGCTCTTTTTTTTTTTTTTAACAGTTTCCAAGGAAAAACTTCCCAGATGGTTTGTGTAAAAAACCATCTGGTGGGTCAGGTTGAATGAGAAGTCTTCTCATTGTGAAAATGGCTGCTTTTGGTAGTCATAAGTTAAAATTGTTTCGGGATAAATCTTTTCACCTAACATGAGTTAGAGTGAGTTCAGCAAGATCTGATTTGAAGACAGCACATTTAAAAAGCATCATACCAGGCATGGCCGCCACAAAAACGCCTTGGAAGCGCATTATTCGAAAAATACAGCCAGTATTGACTTCTTGTCAGCGGTCACCATTAGCCTTTTGTTTCCGCTACTGTTCCCCTGGCAACAAAACAGGAAGGACGTGCTGAGAAGTAAAACCCGCCTTCTACAATATTGGGCTTGGGCCTGAAGTCATTGATGAGTGGTTGACTCTGTGCCTTGAATAGTTTAAATTATTTTACCTATGATTCGCCCAAAAACCGCTTTAAAAAATGCATCGCACAGCGGCAAGAGAGGAGCGCCTGGCAGGCGTGTTGTACAAAAGTAAACAATGGATTTGCCGGCAACACTTCTCTAGCAACGCGTCTCAGTGTGATCTGCAGTTTAGTATAAAAGTACAATTTTTTTTCAAGTTTTTGGGACCCATTTTCCTGTCATATTTTTCTTTTCTTTTTTTCCTCCCAGTATTCAGGTTAAATAGGCCTTAAATTGCATACGATCATCTTAACCATCACAATAAATCTTATATTTAACTTGTTAAAACCTACATAAACTGTTAGAAAAAATTTCACATTAAAACAGCTTTACATTTCATGAAATTTATTTTAGCAGCTGTAACTGGAGTCTGAAAAGTCACTGAAAAAATTATTGACTTAAATATCGGTCTGGGAAGCGGCTAAAAAACAAACTGTAAGTAAAGAACTTGTAACATGGCAACATCCGAGTGCTGCTGATGCCATTAGTTTTAAAACATACAGTGAATAGTTTGTCAGCCAAATGTAAAGCTAACAACATTAATACTCAATAGTGCTATATATCCGTAATTAATCATGCGTGCTATAATTCACAGTAATGCTGAAAAGGAGTCACACACAGCTGCAAAAAATAAGGTTTAAACTGTAACTTTGGTAATTTGCTCCTAAAATCTGAAATGGTATGAAATATAAACAAGGGCTGTTACATGAAACTGTTATTTAAAACTAATTTCTCTGTCGTCAATGCAGGAGAAAGAGGTGATGGAGGCGGCAGTTCGAGCCTTTGAAGACTGGGAGTTTCGAGTTCTGGAGCAAGAAAGTGGCATTGATGAGGAAGACGAGAGCGCCACGGACAAAGAAAAGGCTGGAGGGAGTGAAGGGGAGCTGGAGAAGGAAATCTCATGTCAGCAGCATGTGGTCAACGCTGCACAGGTGAACGAGTCTTGGGGAATTTTTTTTTTCTTTTAATCTGCTCCTCACCTGATATACAGGTGTGCAGCTTATGTGTGTCATGTGCCACACGTGAGTGTTTGCCTTCACAGGCTGACGTAGGATTGACCTTCACACACACTTCCCTTCAGTGCAGATTTATGACATCAGACTACAGAATACAGCTTCAAGCTTCACATTCATGAAGTTCCCAATGTTCAGTCTTTGATTTGACGGTTTGAGTCATGTGGTTCATTTTGTTCAGTTGTTGGCCATTGTGAGGTGTTCCCGTTATTTTGTCAGCAACCTGAACACACAATAAGTTATGCTCGTTAACCGTGTAAATGTTCACCTCATCTGAAACGTTTTGTTAAAAAAAAAATTTAAATAAATAAATGAAAGAACAAACTTTATCAACCCTTACTCCAACAAGATTGATTGATTTTCCGGCTCAGCAGGTCAACTCCTGCTCTCTCTATGATTAGTGACCAGTAATCCAGCAGTCAACACTATATTTTGTATATTCATGACTGCGAAGAGTAAGACAAGCTGTCAGAGCAGACATCCAACAGAAACCACTGAAGCTTTTGTTTTGTTTTGTTTTTTACAATAGATTAAGTCACAGCAGTTCCCGCTAAAATGTTTGGCACCATCCAACTCTGAACTTCTGATATGAATGCTGTTCGTTGCAGGCTAAAATAAAGAGAAGACAGACCACAAGGTGAACTTTAAAGCTGCAAATCTGAGCTCCTTCTGCAATATTTGTTGGTATTGTTTAGCAGAGCTCTAAATCTTGCTCTTTTTTTTCTTTTTTCTTTTTTCTTTTTTTGGTCATGCCGGCTGATTTGCTCCGAAAGACTCATATTAGAGGCTCAGCCACATTAGACAGCTCCTTTGAACTCGCAGTACACATATTCACACACTCTTCCTCTCTCATAGTCCATGGCATAGCAAGTGAAGACTTGCTCCCCTGTCCTGTCAAATTGGGACACACACCATACATAACCCTGACACGTCACATGTCTCTGCACAGCAAGCTTAATTGTATCAGAGGCCACCATGAGAGAGAAATCTAAAGAGCGTGTCAGACCGAAAATTGAGCAGTGACGACAGTGAAGAGGATGCAAAGTAAAGATGTGAGGGGATTTGGAAAATATTGGGAGCGAGGCTTTATTGTCATGGCTAAAACGATAATTAGGATTATTTTGTAAGACACTATTTAACTGCCTTCACTTTATTTTACAGATCAATGTTAAATTTTTTAAAGAAAAAAATGTGAAACTTCTTTGCCTTCTCAAATACAAACAAAATGCAAGACAATCACATCAAAAATGCCCCCATATCAAGCAGCCAAACACAAAGGATTATTCCAGGGCTTTCACCTTCAGCTTCAGACCTGTTTTTTTGGGAGCAGCGTACATGAAGAGACCTGTGATTGACGCAGCAGTTTCCTTTAAATTAGAATGACCTAGATTGCCACCAGAGAAGACACTCTGAGTGTTGAGAGACCGTGTCGCACCCATCCAAGTCAGACTTACGACCGAGGCCATACACACTTCAAAAGAAATCATCATTTTTAAACAGTTCATTCTGTGGGTGTGTGATGAACAGAGTTTAAAAGGAACAAAGAGACAGTGAAAATCGTGGGATCAAGATTCCCACGTTCATATGAAGAGACCTGGAACATGTTGACTCTTGCGTGATGAATCCTACATTTATAACTGCACTGAGGCACCACATGTTGAGACACTGGCAGGCTAGTGTGCACTTTGTTCAGATAATGATTTATTGTTCCGCCTGAATTAGGGCTGTAACGATTCTGAATCCAAAGTCGCGATGCAAACGTCTTTGGTCATGAGTCAGTTCTCCAGAACTGCAGCAAGAGGCTGCTTATAAAGTGCCAATGTGTCGCATTCACGTCCAACTTTTTGCTGCCAAACGCTCCTAAGAAAAGTGTTGTGTTTTTGTTTTATATTTGTTTAGAGCTTATTTTTGTAAGGTCATTTTTTTATTATAGTATTCTTTAGTGTTCTTGATTGTAGTTGATTTAATAAAAACTAAAACCCAGAAGTGGCTAAAAAATCTGAAATCTTAATCCTTGGAGAACCTCTAATGAAAATATTCTCCCAGATTCTTTTGTTTTCGTTTTGGAATTTACAGTATTCTCGATCTCTTGCAGTATGAAAGTGCTGTGAGTCTACAGCCATGCTTTCAGCTCTATGAGGAACTACTTAAACACAGCAGTGCTAAATGCACACAATCGCAGAGCTAACATGCTGAAGTTTTGCAGGGACAGTGTTTAGTACGGTGGCCCCGCAGTGCCAATCGCAATCACAAAATGAAAATACAACAGCAAAAAGTAAAACACAACAACAAACTACAGAACACAAATGCAAATAGGGAAACATGACAGCAAAACAAAAATACAACCCCATATAGAAACCCACTTGCGAAAACAAAAAACACTACCGCAAAAAGAAAAACACGACTGCATGAAGAGAAAGCTCAACCCGCAAAAGAAAACTTACAACTGAAAAAAAAAAGAGGAAAACAAAAACACAACAAAAATGTGGAATTCATGGCCAGGCACGTGTAAAATTTAGCTTTCAATGATAAAAAACTACTTATTTCTTTTTGTATTGTTTTTTTTCTTTTTGTCGACGTGTTGTCTCTTCTTTGTCGTCTTGTTTTTTGTTTTTGTCATTTTTCTCTTTGCGGTTGAGTTTTTCTTTTTGCGGTTGTGTTATCCTATTTGCGTTTGTGTTTTCATTTTGTGATTGTGATTTAAACTTCAGGACCACCATAGTTTACCCACCATAGGGTACCATCTTAACTTGGGGTAGCATGGGAAGTCAGTAGTTTTGTTGCGAGTAATTCATAAACCAGATTGTTGGGAAAATTAAAAACTTTGACCTGATGATGGCGCTACAAGAATAATCTTAAGATCACCAAATTTTACACAATCATACAGAGAGGATTTTAATGTTGACACCAGGTTTGATAGAATACTTTGAACATTTTACTTAAAACCACAAATGTCAACCTCAGCGTGACACCAGAATTAAAATCAGGAGTTTACATAGTCATAGGATTTAATTTAGCCTGGTTACACCCACCCTGATCACATGAGCTCATTATCTCTGTGGCTCTCTGAGATCATTGTGGCCAGGCTCCACGTTAGGGGTTTGAGCAAGCTCCATGAGAGGTCAGTAAGCATCAGCTGAGGAAGGTCTACTCGGAGCTATGGGCGTGGTTTTAGGTGTGCCGAACAATGACGGCACTTTCTGAACAGGTTAGCGTAGACGCTGCGATGGCATCAGTTCTGTCAGAACCAAAGAGTATTTGTTCGGACTTGTTTTCCTG
>JAQLOL010000025.1:6693054-6708924 GCA_029783665.1 Naso thynnoides | reverse complement strand
TAAATGTTTTTGCTCTTCTCCCAACTGACTTTGATAAGAGTTTGATTCACTGAGATGCTTCGCTGGTCATGGGGTCTGTTGATTTTGGTCATAGTGTTTGTCATCTCATTGGTCAAAGTCAGTCCACGGTAGACGGTGACAGAAAGATTTTATCCAGTCACTTGCAAAGTATTTTTTCAGAGTTTCCCTCTTTTACAGACAGTTTCTAATGGAGCCTTCTCCAATGTTTTTGTGCTACAAAGCATCTGGCTTGTCAGGTTAAGATTAATTTACTTGGGACTATGAACATTTGTCCAAACTTTTATTGCAATAGTTTTGAAATATTTCAGCCTGAATCAACCAACTAACAGAGAGACTTCACTATCCATTAAGCCATGTGTCACTAGCACGGCTAAAAAGAGGGATGGATAATGAATGCTAACAAAGTACTGACAAACTTTCTGGGGGCAAAAGGGGAGAATGACTATAAACATGGAGAAGTTTCATTTCTTTGAAACTTATGTATCCCAATTGTTTCTAAAACCTTCATTATTTCCAAGTTTTTCTGAGAACAAGTCAGAGCAGCAGTGAAATCGTTGGAATATTTGTCTACATTCAGACACAGGAAGTTTGTAAAAGTAATTTTTTCCTTCGCATTCCGCCAGATCGTATGATTGTAAACAATAGATGGTGAATAATATGGAACTGTTCCTCAATTAGCTGGACTATGTAAGAGGAGGAGGAGTGCAGAATGAGAGATGAAGAGAGGGACTGTGAGCGAGGGAGAGTAGTGAACTCAGCTGCAGATGACAGTTCATCTCTAAACCCTCTGTCTGTCTCCCACTGCGTCACATTCGCTGTCACAAGCTGATAATTTCATACAATTCATTATTTATTCGAGTCCTCAGCCCTGCTGTCACATGCCGTCTCCGTCATTAACTTGCAAATGATTGTTTGATTTGCATCGTTTCTCCAGCAAAGAAATCAACCAGACTTTGAGCTCTGATTTGCTCACACATGAGGGATTTTTACCCAATATGATATCACAACATGAAACATATTAGGTGAACTTGGGCAGCAAGGAGAATCAGATACAGCACATGAGATTAATTTGAAAGAGAAAAGGGTATGGTGGTCAGTGCTGATGAGAACTATGTTCTGACTTTCCAGGAGCGAGTCCAGCAGTTAGAGAGACAGCTGCGGGAGATGGAGAGGGAGAAGGAGAGGGAGCTGAACGCCTTGAGGAAAGAGAAGCGAGAGCTCGTTCACAGTCAAACGGTAAGAAAGATTTATGATACCATCATCCTGCTACTTAAATGGGACCTATTATACTCATTTCCATCTCTGTATTGTCAGTCAGGGAAGCCACTAGAGTCGTTTTGCATGATTTACAGCCTAAACAATTTCTGATTCATTCTGTAGGCTGCTGATTCTTCTGCAAACCCCTTCGCATATGTTCAGTATGAAACCAGCAGTTTTCACTTCTGTCTCCTTCCTAAAATTCCACATTCTTCTGCCATCTGGCACTAAGTGATAACTGTACAAAAACACAATTTAATTATTTTATTTAACTGATTTTTGGTGAAATCAGGGTTATTTTCATCCAACAGTGATTTGAGTTTCTAAACTGGCAATAAGCATCACTCGTCACTACAGTGGTCCTTTTTGATAGCTGTGGTTGCAGATGGCTGGTTAGCTCCGTTAGCCACACAGCTTTCAAATGACTAAAGGCTTGAAGCTAAGCTGGTTTGCTAACACTAACTAACAGGTTATCCTAAACCACCAAGAGTTCAGGCAGTTCATTCAGAAGACATCAGCGAAAAAACAAACAAAAAAAAGTGCTGCAGTGCATCAAAAATCATCACAGTATAAACTGACAGACTGAGTGAGTGGGTGGCTGGTGGTCGTGCTTGTTCATTGTCGGCATGCTGTACCTGCAGCAGATGAGCAGTCTGCAAAATCCAATAAGAGATGACATCATATTGAATGTCATGTTGAAAGAATCACGGAGAAAATCTTTTTGAAAAGTGAGCTTTGTGGAAGCACTATAAGCACACACACACACACACACACACACACACAAAAACAAAAACATAGTCCGTCATATAAGGCATGTGCAAGGACGACAAGAAACGCCGAGTGTCCTCCTCAGCCATAGAAAGTGACAGCTTGATTAATGTAAATCAAACAGAAGTAAAAGTTAAAATAACAGAACTAAATGGACACATAGGAAAGGAAGAGAAGGATAGAGAGAAGAAAATACAAAAGTGAAAGAATGTAAGAGAGGAAAAAAGTGTTAAAGGAAAGATAAGCTTACCTTTTTGTTCATATGCCTCTCATGAGTCAATCAAATTGTGCAGGAAGAGACAGCAGAGCAATCATGATGGAGAAATAAATACTGTTTGAAAGCCTTTTTAGACATGTTTGTTGAGAGGTCAAAAAAAATGAGAAGGGAGTTGATTAAAAAACTTTGGCTCCTCTAAAGTGAAGACTAAACTGAAACAAGGATGTGCAAGTAGATGGCAACAAAAGCAGACTCTTGTTTCTTGTGTCATAACGAGGACATTCTTCGCTTCCTCTAAAAAAGCTATTACATGTATGAGGAAACTGATGATGAATTGCTTTTAAGACAAACTGTGCTGTGTGGAGAAAGTTTACCTGGAAGATGTTAAGTGTAGATAATTCCTGGAAGAATTCCTGTTTAAAGCTTTTGAGATCATCTTGTATTTAAATTTCCTGTTATGGACTAGACCGACCCAGGGTTGTGTGTACTAAACATGTAGCAGGCCTAACCTGGAGTGTATGTATAGAACAGTAAAAAAGAAAAAGACATAAGGCACTGGTTTCCAAGACAGTCGTGTATCTGGCTCACCTATTAGTCAGTTCTCTCCATTCAAGCCTCGACAGTCCACCAACTGCGAGCCCGGTCATTGTCTCCTAGTTCAGTTTTTTGGTTGGTGGTCAGATCCTCATCACAGAAAAAACAAACGGGTCTTTCCAAGTTCATGAGTAACATACAGCAAGTTGATTTAACGGTCTGCTGTGTCATCTCCAAAACTGGCGTCTCTCGGCTCCTCGGTCACACACAAGTCTCTCGGCTGCGGCCACTTTCACACCTGAGCCGCCTTAAGTTGAAGGCATGCTGCGCTTGCACCTCAGGCTCGAGACGTGGTGCATTTGAGACTTCAGGACATCAGAATGACGCCTTATCAAACCACCACAATTTCTCAATAAAGACTACTTCAACAATTAGAGGGGAAATGAAAGAAAACAAGAGGAATAACCCCCATCACTCCTTATGTTCCCACAGCGTCCCTAATCGAGATACATTAACCGTAATGCAGTTTAGAAAGCTGCTGGATCAGAGTAATGACCTGAGGTAGTGGCACTTGTGCTTATAATAGTCCTCTCCATAAATTACTTGTATGGTGAATAAAGGTTGATTTCGGACTCAGTCATAAAGAGATTTTATTAATCACTGTGCTTCAGTTTGATCAGATCAAAACATTCAAGGAAATCCACGTGTTATCACTGTTTATTATGAACATGTTGTTCCAGAGTTTGTGATTTAGTCATTTACTAATCAAACTGCACAATGACTTTATCACACGTGCAGAGGTTTGCCTTTGATCAGACTAATGACAGCTCTGTCCAGAAAGAGGAGACATTATCAGTAAGAGAGAGAGAGAGAGAGAGAAAGGAGCGAGACTGGGTGAGAGAGCTCAACTCAACTGGAGGGAGGGAAGGACAGGAGAGAGGGAGGAGTAAGCAGTGTGAGGGAGGGTGCTGCTGCATTTGTGAGTGTGCGTGCACATGTGTGTGGATGTGTGAGAGCGACACAAGGCAAGCTGAGAGAAGTTTCACATCCTCGCAGCGAGCGGTAAGCTAAAAATAAAAAAGGCACTTAAATCGATCTGCACGGCCGGCCGGCGTTAAAATTGCGTTTTTCAAGTAACTGCCTCGATGTTTAGTTCATCTGCTTTTCTAAATGAGAGGACGGGAACAGCTGGAGGGAGGGCAGAAGGGAGTGGCAGCACAGAGGAGGAGAGGACAGACGGACAAGACAGCGTGAGACAGCATGATCAAGTGTGTGTTCCTACAGTGTGACGGCGTGAAGGATGTGGTTTACTCCCAACATGTGTAGTGAACTTTAACGGGGAGAGATTGTTGTGGCTAAGAGAAAACTGAGGCTTTCATGGGGTTAGCTCATGAAAAATAAGTCATATTGTTTTAGGCTTGTAGTAACAAAGACTACAAAAGGCATTTCCTGTAGATGTACTCTTGGATATTTGGTAAATAAATCAGAAATTTTTATATGACACACTTTTAATCTTCAGTACCCTCACATTCCCTGTGGACATGCACTCGTGTGGAGCAGTGAAGGGTTAAACAGTGGACTGCATGTGGTGACTGAATTGCTCATGTGTTTGTGAGTCAAGCAGGGAGGGAGGAAGGATTGGAGGGGAAGATAGTGAAGGAATGATAATTTTTTTTTAACTCATTATGATCCCTTGAGAGGAGTTTCATTCTCAGCCTGATGTGGTATTTCGCGCGCCGCCGCTCTCAACAGTCGCTGTTTTTGTCGTCTCCCCTGCTGCTCCAGTTCATTTAAACTGTGTTTCTTTTAATACAGTTTCTTTTAACTTTTAATACAGATTTGTTCCTGAACTTTGAATAAAATTTAATCTGCTGCCACAGGTTCTCAAAGTGAAGAAGCCGCTCAGTGATTGGCAGAACATCACCGGCTCTGCCCCCTGCATGATGTCACTTTCTCCTCTGACCGTACACAAGCCTCCTCAGGTACGCAGCATGTCACCATGGATACAGAATATGTTTACTGTAGGGCTGGGACTAATGCTGCCTTCAAATGGAACTCGTGAAGTCGTGTCATGAATTCCTATACAGGCAAAGCTTGGCGTTCAAGTGGTTACCGCGTAAGACCAGCGTTGCTATGCGACGGTAATATGGATGCTAAAAGATCTCTTGTTCTCCTCCTGGCTTTTTATTTGGAAATTTTACATTATTACTTTGTGTTTAAACGCCACACAGAGGAACGAGAAACAAGATGACGAAGGGGACAATTTACATCCAGATTAACAACTTATCTACACTTACTTGTGGTCCAATACAGTCTCCAATGTTTCTGAAAAGGTCAACAAACAGGTCACAACTCGTGAACTCGGAGCTTTGTGATGAATTCGACTTTGACTTCGTAAGTACAAGGAGGGGAATTCATACGGTCTCTTCTCGTGAACATGGTGAACACGACCCCACTTGAAGGCAGCATAACATATCTTTATATTTATATATATCACTTAATCTGTCTTTTATTTTCTCAATGAAGCTATCGATCCTTAAGTCGATTAATTTTCCAAAAATATTATGACTGTGGTCAGTCAAAGAAAATTGTGAATGACTGAAATTCTTCTCCTCAAACAACAAGAAAACAACAAACCCTGCAAGTTTCTTTCAATCTAACAAACAGTGCGACTTTGGCTCTGATGCAGCCTCCATTCTCTCACATATGCATGCAAACCCTAAATTAATCCAGACATCACCCAGAGGAGCTGCACGTGAGAATGCAAATGTCCGAATCAATTGGACCGGACACTGATCCAACTTTCCCGCCGCCAGCTCCCTCATATGAGGTCAGTGTAAGGTCCAAGGAGCAGTCACCTGCTGTTGGCTACATGTGTGACGGAGCAAGTGTGAACCAAGATCTAGACCTCATTCTGCGGACATCTTCCTCTGTTAGTACGAGAAAACGGCTTCAGTCCGTAGCCCAGTCAAATGGGCTGGATTGGTTGCTCGTCACGAGTAATCGCCTGGAATGTCTCTGCAGACTGGAGCAGCTCTGGTGAGCAAGCGGAGCTGATGCATTATAAAGAACTTTTCTCCTCATTAAAGTAACACCAGCGATTGTTCGACTCATTTAAAGAGTTTGGCCTGAAGAAAGCCTACCGACCAACCGACCAGAGGGGTTCAGCCCTTAAAACTGATTTAAAGATGCCAGTCACAGTTTCTGATCGTCTGAAATGACCCAATAAAACCGACAGTCAAAAACTAAAAAATGCTCAGTTAGACATAGAAAGCTTTGAAAGCAATATTACCATTTCAGAGGCTAGAAACTCAATTTTGACAGTCTTTTCACCAGCTAATGTTTTCAGCTCTAGCAAAATGATGAAGTTGAAATGTTTGTTGTTCTGCAACTCATTTTTATCCCTTTTTTCTTTGATTTTGTAGGAACCGTGCAAAGAATCTGCCAGTTTGCCCCGAAGACGAAGCTCGCATCGCAACAACAAACTCAGCGACAGGCCGCTTTCAGCGCAGGGTGAGCTCTTAGCAGAAACCCTCTGTTTCTGTTTCCTGTTGTGCTTTTGATTGCTTAAGCTGACGGCACCACGATACAGAACAATAAACACCCTCTCACTGCACTCATGTCCTCGTTTTGTCTGACTGTTTGCTCAGTTCCCTCCCTTTTAGTCAAATCAAAGGTGTGTCAGAGGAGACGGCAGGTTGTTTTTGCGTAGGTAGAGAGCAAGATTTACCTGAACAGACCAGTTGAGCCAGAGAAGCTCATTTTCACTGAAGTCTAAGCCTTTCGGTAGTATCCATTTTTCACACACACTCACACTCACACTCACACACACTCACACCTACCTGTGTCCGAGTAGCCTGATCTACGAGGTCTTGTCCTGTCTTGTCAGGTGTTTTTTTCTTCCCTTCTCACTTAATCTATCCAGAAATGTTTTAACTGAGAAGTCTTTATCTAATGTGATTTGTTATTTGATGCATTAATGCTGTCACGCCACACTTACAGAAAGCCAGTGAGCGAGTCATGTTGTTCTCATGTGCTCTCCTTTGTCTTTCCCTATTTCATTTCTCCTTTAGGGTTGGTGAGGATGCTTCCAGACAGCCAAACCCCAGAGGCTTTCACATCCCCCCTCCTCTCCCACAGGCTCAGCAACGGGCACAGCAGCGGGCACAGACCTGCGACCAGCAACGGCGGAGGACTCCTCACTCCGTGCAACAGTACAACAAGCTCCCGCGCTGCCAGGTCAGTTCCCTCTCTGCGTATTTGATGGATCCAAAATGAAGAGTGGCTTTAGAAGTTGGTGTGTTCTGCAGCACATGCAGCGGTTGGGGCAAGGATGCTTCTTTTTTTTTTTTTAATTTTGCACATTTACAAGTAGGAGTTGGCGTTAACGGTCATTCCACTTTCTACGTTTTTGGTCCTTATTTTCATAATATTGATTATAATTACTTTGCACTCGACAAAGTAATTTTTCAGTCGGTCACAAAGTCTGTGCAACAAACATGAGCAAACACTTTGACAGTTAACAAGTCAGCAGTTTAACCAGGTTATCTAAGGCCACGTTTAACACGGGAGCAATCCTACTAAAAACTAAAAGGTCTTACTTTTGTGTCCTCAAAATATTTCCATGTTTACACAAACAAAGAAGAGCGCTGTAGTATGCATGCCAGGCCAGTAGTCTGCAGTGTAAGTTTGTAGTGACATACTATCAGAGTTGCTTGAACTTGTTAACTTCCTGTTGCTGCTGAGCCCTAAGCAGCCACAAATTAAAGAAATTCAGTCGTAGTTTGACTCCTAAAATTATGCTGTGAACACTGAAATTTGCCTCAACAAACTGTCATCATATTCGACCTGCTTTGTTTGCAGTGCAGAGTGATTACGCAGAGTTTGGTAGAGGCTAAAGCGATAACACTTGTGCTAGCATTAGCATTAGCAGTAGCATTGTCACCAAATTCACAGGCACTCTGCTTGCAAGTTTACACAGCCATGAAAGAAGGTTGCGATTTTAAAATAATCCACTTTGGAACCCGTTTGGAACGTTTGCGATTTCAGGGGCGCCAGCACGCCGTTGTCATGTAAAAGGAAGGCTGAGCCCGACAGAAGCGTTTCGCTTGATGCATAAACTTGCACTGTGGAAACTGCCCCTAAAGCTTTTTATTTGGAAACAATACTAAATGTTATGACACTGGAAATATCAGCGATAACACGTGTGTGGTCAAAGTTACGCTTGTTAAAGTATGTCGAACATCAAAGTTTGTGTAATAATTTTACCGACTGCTTTTATTTTCCTTTCCAAATAAGTTTGAGGAACTTTTCAGCATGGTTGACACAATCCCAGACTTGATCTTGAGAGGTGCAATGAAATCATTGCAGTAAGTTATGACGCCAAACACACAATTACACCAGCAAGAAGAATCCTTAAGATATTAAAACCAACATAGGAGTTGCAGTAGGTGTAGAGTATACTGTTAGCAGGTGTAAATAGTCAGAAGCTAGTCAGTGGCAGTTTAAATGCAAATACGAGTGCAGTGTTGAAACATTTGCCAGACATGAAGATAACTTCTCGCAGCACATCAATGGTTCTCTAACTGTGGGGCAGTCATGTGATACATTTGTCATTTTGGGGTGAGTCTTACGAGCAGGACTGGGCAAAGAATTTAATGCTGTTGCTGCACCATATTTAATCCCCTTGTACACGTACTTGGGTTGTTGTACCGTAGCTTTTACAGTTTTTCTGATAAATACATATATAATTAGAATATTTTGCTCTTCTTTCCCAGCCCGTCTCTGTTGGATCTTGTTGAGATCGAGAAGAAACTGAGGGAAGCCAAGGCAGAGAAAGAGAAGCTCCTCAGAGAGAGGGTGAGTCACCTGCCGTGGGAAACGCTTGCTGGCACCTCTAATCATCCAGGACACAGCGCATTAGACATGGCTGTCTGATCACAGACATCCACACAGCTCATACACGAGGGTCCAAGAAAATGGCCAGCAGATGTGTGGCTGTTTGTAGTGCATGTGTTCTGCATTCGGGAATGCCAAGATTGAAAAATATGCAGAAGTTTGTCAAGAGTCTGAAACTAGAAAGGAGAACTTTCAAGAGTATGTCCAGGTTTCTTTTTATAGATACATATATCAAGGAAAACTTTGTAAATATGACCCCGTCTGAGCAGTATCATCATTGTCATTCCAAATTCATAATCATGGAATGTGTCTTCAAGTATTTTGGAGGAGGATTTTTAATCATACTTGTGTGCGTTCAGGAGGAGCGACGGCAGTTGTTGTTGGAGGAGAGAAGGCATAGAGAGCTGAACTCTCCCAAAGTAGATCCACCAGAACCGGAGCCAGAGCCTGAACCAAGGGCCCTCTCTCCACCAAACTCCCCGGTACGTAGAGCATGACAACCACAGATCTGAGTTTAAACCCCTGAAAATGCACTCTCTCAGTTACCGTTTTACTCGTAAAAATTGAGCTACAAATGATCAAAACTGATGCAGTTTTGTTCCAAATATGCGTCCTTGTTGCCAAAATTTGACTCCTACATTCCCCACAATGTATTTGAACACTGATACATGTGAGCAGCACAACGTCAGGCAGAACAACACACCTCCTTCACTTCCTGTTTTAGGTGAAACAAAAAGGGATTTGGACTCTGGCCTTTTTAAAAACCTAGTGGAATCATGCCAAAAAGCTGCTGCGTTGTGTCGTGTTCATCACATAGCAAAAAAAACCCAGAGTTACGATTTTCTTTACTTTGCAAAAAAGTTTAATGTCTTAAAAATGCACCCTTTAGCAGATGAACACAAATAAGGCTCAATGTAAGACATGCAGACTATGATGTTACTACTAACTACTGATAGTGGTCTGCATGTATTACATTGTCTGATATGTGTTTATCTGCCTAGAAAGAGCTGTAAATGATACATGTTGAAGACATTAAACCTTTTTATATTATCCAGTGGCTTCCATCTTCATTTTTTAATGTTTAAGATGGAATTATCACTGTTGTCTTTATTCATAGTATTCGATCACAGACATCTTGGTCATAAACAAAAGGTGAATGAAATCAAACAGCAGCTGATTATTAATGATAGTTATGGCCATGAGCTGTGGCTCTGTGCCATATTATTGTATGGCAAAAAAATGTCACGAGAATACTATTAATAGCCCGCTACAGTTGCAGGTACTAGCTTGCTGAAATGACTGCTAAGCAATTAGTAAAGAATAATGTCACATTGTACAGACACCAAAACAGCAAAATAAAGTGTCTTAATGGCAGAAAACATGTAAGAAGTTCATCACCTTGAGATTCAGTGAGGTAGTTGTACATGTCAGGATGTGATGCCTCTGGCCATTGCATGGGGTCATTGGTCCACTTTGATCACTGATCGGCAATGACATTATGTAAGAGTTAGTTTGGCTGGTCATTAGTATGTGTGCTCCTAGCACCCCAAAAAATGCGATATTCTTATTTAAGGCGATTAAATTCCCAATGTTGAATATTTTAAGTTTACTACCAGTCGGCAAGGAGGGTTCGTTCTCACCTAAAAAGGGGTGTGGCCAAGAACTGTTGCTTTCATGTAGTTTGGTAAGAGGTTTTGCTCCAGATGTCTGTTAGCTTTAGCCTGGCTCTGCCCTCCTTCCGCTCAGCTCAGGTTTCACTGAGGTTCGTTCTGGCAATGATTGGTTTAAGGCTGCTCCAGTAGTTTTACACTTAACCTGATACCGCGCCTACTAGGATTCAAAATTTGTAAAGAATCCCCAATGGAGCGTGACCCGGACCCTCAAAACAAATTGAATTTATTTGAAAGGTAATTATAGGTCTGTTTTACCAGGCTGTGTTAGTTTTCCTGCTTCTTACAAACTCTTTCACTTGCACTTTCTTACGGTAATTCTTCCTAAGACCTGTAAACAAGCTCTGATGTCTAAAAAATGGGGAATTTTCCTTTAACATTTAATAATCTGGGTTTCAGGAGATTAAATTATGAAGGGTAAATGAAAATACAACATGTCCATTTCATATGTCAGTGTCAACAGTTCAGTTTGATTCTTATGGTAAAGTATAGTAGTAAGTATACAGAAGTAAGTATTGATTACATTAAGATAATGGATTGAAAAAGAATTTTCTAAACAGACGCAGCAGAGGCTGAGGTATCCTGAATATTAGGTCCCTAACATAGGTTAAGACCCAAAAACTGGATCCTACATTTCCCATAAGGCACCTACAGTGAAATCAGTGTTGTTACATGTTGACCGCTTGGTAACCACCACATCTTTCAAAAGACAGTCTCCTATTTTGAAACGCAGTGTATTCTCCTGTTTTAATGGTGTCACGTATTTAAAATGATTACTCAGCTCCTTCATGGCCACTGAAGACATGAGGCAACTCTTTTTACATTCGGAGAACTCATGCTGACGAATAGATTTAACTTGATTTGTAAAATGGATGGAGTCCTTCTTCAAACGCAACATTATCTTGTGTTGGAACCAGCCGAGATCCCATAAAATTCTATTTTTATCTGATCACAGTATCTCAGACTCTCAGAAACATTTTTAACCATTAAATGGCTCTGAATGTTACCACTGTTCCTTCAGTTTCCATGGAAAATTGAATGCCTCTTTTCAGCCACATCTAAACTGCGTTTGTCTCTCCAGCAGCGCAGCCTGCCTCTCTTCCTCTCTCCCAACTTTGACCTCCGGGCCCACTTGGAGTCTCTGGGTCACGGAGTGGCCAGCTGCACGGACCTGCGGCTGACGCCTCGACGCTGTGCAGGCTTCCTCACCAAACGAGGGGGGAGGGTCAAGACCTGGAAGAAGCGATGGTTCCTGTTTGACATGGACCACAGGCGGCTAGCTTACTATACAGGTCAGACTGGCTGGGAGAGTGCTGCGTGCACATGCTGACTGTGTATTTGCATGAGGGAAAGCCTGTTCCCTGTCACATTAGCTCACTGAAAGGAAGTCAGGCACGAGCTGTAAATTAACATCGCACCAGTAACATTTTCCAGCTGCCATCCTCAGCTTGTTTAGCTGGGCGTCCTGTTGTATTTCTCTCTCTAAACAAAAGACCTAAGTTTATAATAAGTCATCTTAAAACTGAAAATAAAGTTGTAGAGTAGTAACTTTTGTGATTTGAATGGATCCTTTAAGTTAGGGGTGTGCGATATGACGATATTAAATCGTAAACGACCAGAATGTGTCCATGATCCACCGTTATATAAATTACAAGTAAATAGAAATAAATAGAAATATATAAATTTAAATCAAGATCATTTACATTGTGCGTCAGTGCACATTCTATCTGTTGCAGTTTTAGGTTGAGATCCACAACACATTTCTAACCCTGACCCCCTTTAACCAAATCACACTATCAGACGTACATGCCGCACATCGAGACGTTCGTGCCTTCAGGACGTCAGTGACGCAGGGAGAATGTCAACGCTGATTGGCCATTGCGATGCAGCATCATGTGAATTCACCTGAAAAGCTCAATATTTTCAGTTTAAATTCGTTTAGTTTTGTAGAGCATTTTTTACCCTACATGTTTTTCTCAGAATTTAGTATTTTTCATAAATGAAAACGAAATAATCTCGAGGAACCAGGAAACAAACATAAACCAACCTTGTGTGTAAGAAAAACTTTTGGCCCTGCATTTGCCGTAGCCAGTCAAATAGTCTTAAATGGAAAAAAGAAAGAATCATGATAAAATCGAGATCCTGCCATGAAAAGAAACTAGGATATGATATTTTTGCCATATCGCCCAGCTGAATATGCTGTTACCACATTTCTTTAATAATTTGTTTCTCCCTCTGCTGCAGACTGTGATGAGAGGAAGCTAAAGGGAGTCATCTACTTCCAGGCCATAGAGGAAGTTTATTATGACCATCTCCGAACAGCCACTTCTGTGAGTTCTCACTGTCCAGCAACTGACTTCAGTCAAAGTTTGTAGTTTGGTGCATCCGGCTGAGAGTCTGTTCCAGCGTGTGGACCATGAATCTGTAGGGGGACAGTTTAATGAATGCAGTTTAAACTTGACTTTGACTTCAAGCCCTTTGTTGTTGTTAAAAGGGTCTGTAGCCTCAAGTCTTTATATGTGATGTACAGCCAGTGTAGTCAAGTCATGATTCCTTAAAACCTATCTCCACTTCAGTGTAAAAAAAGGTAAAGCACTATTTCAACTGAACTATAATTACCTGTGGATCTCATGTGATCTGCAATTCATTCCCCATGTCTGTTTTTATTGTGGCGTATTCACATGACAGAAAGTTTTCACGATTTGAGCTAGTTCCTTCTCCAAATGGATCATTGGACAAATTATAGCTATGGCAGATATTCATGGGATTAAAGACACGGATGATTTCTACAATTACTGTATTAGAAATCAGAGGCAGGTGTCGGGTCACACGAGAATTGCTGAGTAAATCTGTGTTTGCCGCTGGCGAATCACAGGTCTTAAAGTGTCACACGACACTATAAGATTAGGATTACATTACAATTACCATGAGAAACCCTGTCATTTATATCAATTAAAATTGAGAGTTTGTATAGCTGCTTTAATAAAACCACCATTGGCCCTCAGGACAACAGTTGTGCCAAGCTCTTGGTTGGGAATTGCTCGAATAAATTACCCCACTATATACACAGTAGCTAAAACTAGCTTTACCAGAACTAGCCACGAGATTAAATGCTTTTTAAAGCCAAGGTAGGCAGTTTTCTTTTTAATGTCATCTGGCAAATATTCCATAATAACCCTTCAGCATATTGCAAATCAGGTGGTCAGAAAGAACACCTCTCCTTGGCTCTGTATTCTGACTGTAACAGACACTTTTCCCATTGGTTGCTCTACACTGCGCCTTTTAGCAACAGTTGACGTTGGTGCAAGCTGATAGGCTGTTGAAACAAGTGACGTGCCTTACTTTCTAAAACTGTCATCTGGCAACAATTTGCATTTTTCACATGGGTCGCAATTGTAATTCCAAAACAAGGCTTGGTTAGGCGGGCCCGTCACGAGTGGAAGCACAATGTGATGCCTCTGGTGTTGTTCCGCTGTTATGAAACGTTTCTGCTGCGCCCACCCAACAGAACCTTGTTTTGATATTACAATGGCGATCTGTGTTTTTAAAAAAAGGCGATTAGTGTCTGCAGGCGACACTGTCAGCTGGCTTGAGTCGAGCTGAGGCAGACCAGTTTACATCACCGCAAATTTCACTGCAACCGTTTTGCCTCGTGGGGAGTCTTTGGTGTAAACTGGACTTAAAACAGAAAGCAATAACAAATGAGGTAAATGCAAAGTCGGAGCAAAAACAGGGAGGGGAGGGTGCAGCTGAGTTGCCTCCTTAGGAGTCTCATGCTACAGCTAGCTTGTTTTCCGGACATTGCCTACCTCAGCTTTAAATACTGATTCACTAGTACTAAAAAACTGATAATGTAGTATATATCAGTTACAGACTATTTTTCGGTAAAAAAAATTTTTTAAAGAACTTTTTTTCATGATACTTCAAGTACATTTTATTGATAAATTCTCTAATAATAATTGATAATAAAGTGTCTTTTCAGTTTTGCGTTGGTGCTTTTACTGTTTCTCTTTTACCACAGGGAACCGCTTGTGCACAAAATGTCACATTATTTACTTTAGCATTCATTTAAGTAGTATTAAACATTTAATCATCTGTCTTCTCTTGTGTGATCAGTTGTCCTTCTACAATCCGAGAAATATCTGCAGTAGTTTGCATATAAAAAATGTTTTGTTTGTTGCATTCTTGTGGGGAGAAAACAAAGAATTCTTTCAAGTTAAAGCAACTGCAGGCTGTTCTGTTTTTTTAGAAAAATAAAAAGAGAAGCATGAGAGCAGTTTAAAAAAAAGCCTTAAATGAACTACTTAAAACAAAATAATGCTTATTTATTTTAATAACTTTAGACTTCATCTGAAAGAATGCGAGCAATCCTGAACAAATCGCCATGAAGTGAAAACTCCTTGAGGCCTGTCACCATGACTTATCACCTTATGTCTGTGCTTCCCTTCAGTCTCCGCGGCCCATGCTGACGTTCTGTGTGAAGACATACGACCGTCTTTTCTTTCTGGTGGCTTCCAACGCAGTATCCATGCGGATTTGGATGGACGTCATCGTCACTGCGACAGACGAGCACAGCCGTTACTGACTGCATTTGTGGACTTTTAAATCTTTAAGTGAAGCTACTGAACAGATAATTCATTCAGTCATTTTTCCTCATCTGAGGGGGCTGGATTGGCTGAGACTGACCTCAGGAGCTGGTTCTGTACTGGACTCAGGAATCTGTGGGTAAAGGACACGAGATGCAGAGGTGCACTGGGCCGAAGTGGCAAACAGAAGTTCTTGAACACCCGGAGGAAACTGTTACTGAGTGATGCCACAGTGGTGACAGAGGTTCACCGCTGAACCCGCTGCAAACCACCAGCACAGGGTGTCTGTTACTGGAAGGTCTCACTTTTTGAGCCAGACCTCCCCCTGCTGGTCTCAGTCCAGCATTGCAGGACTGGTGGACATTACACAAGAGCACACTACATCAGAGTGGACAAAAAAGTAACACTTGCATAATATAATGCAGTCCAATATAAGAGCCAGCAATAAAAGAGTTTCTTTTAATGTGCTTTATTTTGTTTTGGATTATTTTATATTGTCAAGTTTTCACTATTAAGTCCATATCCTATATTTTCGTAAATTAAGTTATTCGGAGATTTATATGGGTTTGATATGTAAATAAATGAAGGTATACACTGTTATGAATGCACTATTAAATGTTTATGCAAAACAGTTGCTTCAGTTTGCTCTTTTTTTAGAACTGAAATCTTTTTTTGACAATATTTTGGTTCCCTCCAGACATTATCAGGACAAAGAGTCTCCGGAGCCATGTGTGTCTGATGTTTTTCTGGGGAAAAAAAAAAAAGTTTTCATGCAGGGTTTCAGATGTCTCCTTTGCTTTGAGCTCCACTTTAAGTGTCTGTCCACTTGGGGCATACTTGTATGAATATGAAAATGGACTTGGATTGACTGTCAATTTATTTGTGATGTCAAAAATCACGCTCATAGGCTCGCCAATTA
>JAQLOL010000025.1:6675383-6692954 GCA_029783665.1 Naso thynnoides | reverse complement strand
ATACATACTTTCCATCATTGGTTCAGATGTTCATGATATCAAATTGAATTTACTGTTATAACAAAATATATCTCCTGGTTCTTATTACACTTATTTCAGGGAAATTACCGATAAAAACCACCGTGCAGCTTTTGTATTTGGTGCTGCAGAGTGTAAAACATTTCTTTCTTGAATTGTTAAAGTGCTTGTGGGGAAAAAAAAGGACAATATAAAAACTTGTCCAGTTGACTAAGAATTAACCACTTTCACAGTGTCTTTTTCACAATGTCCATCTGTGCTTGTGCTTTTGTCCTAACTTAACTGTGAACGCAGCTGATGAATATACAGTCACAGTGGTTGAGGGGAGTTCAGAAATACAGTCAAGATGGCCATCAGCAGCTATTCAAAAGTACAGAGGCCAAGAGCGGCCGTGGTCACTGCTATCTTTTTTCATTCTGTTATCTCTAGATCATTAAAAAAATCATTTCATTATCTTGGGATAACAAGGCTACTTCACCGGTGATAACAAGATAAAAAAAGGCCCATTTAATACATTTTTATCAGAGATCAGGAGTTCCACCAGCACCAGCATGTGGATGAATCATGACACCTGTAAGTAGGCTTGCTAAAAATGTTACATAATGGAGTATCTATTGATCAACGCATCAGACTGTTCTTCAGCCAAGGTCTAATGCAGGCAGAAACTGCACTGTGTCTTTCTGACAGAGATAACATTCAGATCAGCACTCATTATTGAAGGAGAGGACGAGCCCGGCTGAGGCTTCACAGACAGTCACACTTCAGTGATGCTGCTGGCAGTGATTTTGACGGGCCAAATCTGTGTGATCACGAACCCCACGCTCGCTTTCAATAACGAGATGAAAGCTCACCAGATAAATTACCCCATTATCACGGAAAACGAGCCTTGTTATCCTGTGATAACACATTAATTTATGCTGTTCTCATGCGAAAACGGGACGTTATCCCCTGATAACAAAATTATTTTTTCATTATCTCCAGATAACATGAAAACTGAATAAAAGATAGCAGAGACCATGGCCCCTCTTGGTTTCCGTACTAAAACATTTATACTCAACAATATGTTTTACTTTCTTAATGATAGCACTACAAGTATGTGTGTTTACTTCCCACTTGACTTTCTTTTCAAGTGGGTAAACTGTTAAAAATGAAATACTTCTACATGCAAGCAGCCAATTATTAAACACTGGATGGATTCAGTGAATTTTGTGGCTATTGAATTTGTTTATCATGTTTTAAATTCATTTTTTATCATGAAACTCTGGTGAGAGATTGAAGAGTCTCGCATTAATGAAGCATAGAGAATAAAAACCCTGTTGTGCTGAGCGCCGCCTCCCAGACCAATCTTCCCAGAGCTGAGCGTGCCGTCCACACACACCGCCAGTCTGATATGACTCAGTAGTTGGATTATCACCACTGACCCTTCAATGCTGGTAAAACCTTCATTTACTCCTCTTGTCCATCTCAAAACCGTTGTCAGTACTGTGTTTTTTTTTTTTACGGCTTCAAAATCAAGTCAGGGGTTGTGTATTTTAGTCTAAAATGTGCTTTTTTTTGTTCCAGAAAATAAAGACACTGTATGCTGAACTTCATTGTTGGCTGTAAGGTAAGACTTCATTTAATATAAACTCAAAATGTTTGCAAGCTGAAAATGTTATCAAACTTGAATGTCTCTCTTATGTTCGTGCAGAACATACGTGCAGTAATACTGAAAATACTTTTTCGTCACAAACTTCTTGAAGTACGTCACCTCAATCAAAGAATAATAAGTCTTTATTATTTGCCAAACTTGCATATTTTACTCCACTTTACTCATGTTTATTATCAGCTTTATTGGTCCGACTGTTGTTGCTGGTTGTAACATTCCAGAATACAGTTTTGTGAAGCATGTGCATAACATTTCAAAGAGTTAGAATTCAAATCAGCTGGTGTGGCATTATAATACACCAATTACATAGAGGAACATAGAGTATGCCTTTTTTAGCTGTAAAACCTCAAACAAAACAAAGCAGCCGTGCATATCCAGAAATATTTAAGGCAGGCGCTGGACCAAACGAAACTGATACTCAATAGAAAAGTCTGCACACCGCACACCTTTTGCATGCGTTTATTACAGGGGTCTCCAACCTTTTTCAGCCCAGGGACCTCTTGATCGATAGAGAAATGGAGCAGGGGACACCCAGACTTAATTTTTTTTTTTTTTTAATTATAAAAAGTGTTGCATTTTCAGACGAACCAGCTGCTTTAACCTTTTTTACACTCAGTCATTATCATATTTGTATAAAATTAGCTTATTACTACCTGTTGATATTGGACTTTACTCTTAATTGAGTTTACTCCATTTAATATTTGTCCAAATTTAAAAAAAAAAAATCCCAGATATAAATGATTTTGATGAAAAACTTTAACTACTTCCTGTAGCACCTCGGATCCCGAGGGGTCATGACCCCCTGGCTGAAGACCACTGATTTATTGGATAAATAAATGCACGCATAAGGGAGCTACAGTGTGAGGACTTTTCTTTTGAGCTTCTTATCTATTTAATGCAGTAAGTAAAATAGAGTTGTGTTCCACTTTGGTATTGGCACTGTAATTTCAGGAAATGAGGATAAATTTTTTTTGTGTGTGTGTTTGTGTGTGTGTGTGTGTGTGTGTGTGTGTGTGTGTGTGTGTGTGTGTGTGTGTGTGTCTCCAGTATCTCTGTGGGATCATCAACCTGACAGAAAAGCATGACAGGTGCTGTAAAGGTTTTCCTCATATGCTGTCTGCTTCAAGGTAAGCTATTCCACGTTATTGTTTGCAATTTAAGACAAATTCTGGTAAATTACGGCTTTTTGTCTTAACTTTTACTCTTTGTGGGTGTCTGCTGTTTGTGGATGTTGTTTTTTTTTCTTTCAGTAGAAACAGTTTATAATTTTCAAAGTGTTTTCTCACAATTTGTGACATTTACAACTTGTTGGAATACTTATCTTGCTGTTAATCTCGGCTGGTTCTCGGTTTATTTGCTGTCATTTCACCTCAGGTAGCTTCTGCCAACACTGGGCCGCCATCATGCCCCAGACGGTAGAGGGACTAAGTGGATCCTGTGTGATCATCCCTTGCCGTTTCAGCCTGCCCTCTGAATGGGATCAGCACCTGGATGATTCGTGTAAAGCCATTTGGAAGCGAGGCAGCTGGAGTCGGACGCAGGTGTTTGATTCCAGCCTCACTGGAGCAAGTGCGAGCTTGAACATCCTGCAAGGAAACCTGACAGGGATCCTGCGCGAGAAGGACTGCACCACCGTCTTCAACAACCTGCCATCGAACCATTATGACAACTATTACTTCAGACTGCAATGTGACAACGATCTGAAGTTCAACTTTCAGACAAGTGTCATTATCACCTCTCAAGGTTACTGATATATCCTGTTCTTATTATAAATAGAAGTGTGCATCTTTTGGTATCACTCTTAAACATTTCCCCATCGTTTCACTCCTCAGATTCACTGCCCAGACCTACAATAACTCCATCCAGGCTGGAGGTGGAGGAAGGGGCTCCGGTAAGGTTGAACTGCTCAGCTGTAGCAGCCTGTCCCGTTCTTCCTCCCACTCTGACATGGACCCCCAGTGAAGGTGACACAGAGGAGAGCTCAGATATCAAATTTGTGACCTCTGTTATGAATTTCACCGCTTCTCACCTCCACAATGGGCAAAAGTTCTCATGCACCATCCTCTACAGTCGTCAAGCCGGCAACAGCGACCTTCTGTATGAAAAAAGTTTGACCCTCCGTGTTCTCTGTGAGTGTGTCTGGCATTTGAATGTCTCATTTTTTCTGTTGGATTACACAACATCCTAAAATCTCACTGTATATGGGATGTGATGGCATATCGGAAAAATCCATTTGTATGTTTTTTTTACCCTCCTTTTGCATAACCTGTTAACTCTTCCAAAGAGCATTTTAGCCACTTCTCTCTCTGCAGAGCATTTGGATCCGAAGTGATCCTCATTTTCTGCTTTTTTTGAATAAATAAAGTATTAAATAAATTCTCTGATAAATCTAATGAAGTAAGAAACTGGGGCACAAAAAAAATAGCAGCTAACCAATTAAAATTGTGGAGTATAGACCAATTATATGTAAACACTGCGGATGTGCACGCACCTCGGTTGCAGAAAGCCCACAGAGATGAGGAGGCTATTGAACTGCTCCTATGTTATACTGTCAGATTTTAGTTTTAAACTGTTGTCCATTTATCACTAGGGACTGACTGATTGAATGTTAGCTTACCTGATATGAAATGAGCTCTGCAAAGTCGGGCATTTTTAATTTGGTTTAATCATTCCAATCATCTCTTCCGAGAGCCTTTATCCAAAAACGTCTGCCACTAGCATGAAAAGGAGTGTGATTTGAGGGTATTGTGTAAAATTTAAGTTCTTTTTGAACTGTTTTGCAATTTTGGCATCTCAATACTCATCGTGACAAGTTTACCACAAACGGCTTTTCCTGCAACCGTCATGCGCAGTCCAAACCACATAACTTTAGTGTGACATAGTCTGATAAGTCACCTATTTAGCATCTGCTTAGGAGCCAGATAATGCCCTCAGGTGTCGATGGAGACCAACCAGAGTTAAACACAGTGAATACTGGACTGAAATTTGACTCAAATTAATGCAAATGAAGAAACTGTATTAATGCAACCATTTTACACATTTGCATTTCCATAATCCTCCTCCAGATCCTCCAAATAACACATCCGTGAGTTACTCTGGTCCTGTAAACGAGGGCAGCTCGGTGACGTTGACCTGCCACAGTAACGCAAATCCAGCTGTGGACAACTACACCTGGTACAAAGTGGAAGGAGATCAGGTGACAGCAGTGGGTTCTAAGACAAGGCTTTCAACCACAGTCACAGAAGTCGACAGCCAGTTTTACTGCCAAGTCAGTAACAAATATGGAGCCCAGAACTCATCCATCACTCAGATAGACGTTCACTGTAAGTCAGACAGGAACAGCGGCACAGATGGCAGATATTGGCCAGTAACATGGACTGAACTGAACTTACTATTATGTTTGGTTTTCCAGTTTCTCCCAAGGAAACCACAGTAGTTATCGACGCTGATGGTCCAGTTCTGGAGGGCAGCTCTGTTACTCTACTTTGTAGGAGCAGAGCCAACCCACCTGTGACCAACTACACCTGGTATAAGGATGGCGAAGAGGATAAGGAGTCTGGATCGCTCTTGCTTATAAACAACGTCGACCTGAGCCATAGCGGTGACTACCACTGTGCAGCAAAAAATGAGCTGGGAGAGGAAATTTCAGCAACCATACAGCTGGACATCCAATGTAAGTAAATTAAATACAGTAAAGACACTGATTTACTCTAATGAACAAACAAACTGTATGTGTCCAGTGTGTTCATATGCTGAATATGGCTCCACTGGATATCCAGCTGTGGTCATCCAAACATGACCTGGAGCCAAGTCTCAGTCACAGGGCAACACTGCAGTGTCTGGACCGCAAACAGTAACGCATTGTCGCATTGCGTGACAACTTTAAAATCATTTCTATGTCAGCGGTCAGTCATGACTGAGCTGTTGTAGTCCACATGTGTGCCAGTGTGTTAATTTATATGTAGATGTTTGTCTGGTTTCTCTCCTTGTTAAGATGTCATTTCCTGACAGAGAACATGAAGCGGTTGTCTAAAGCTTCTGTAACTTGCAATTACAATAAATTCAATATAGACTCTGGAGGTATATATTATAGATATTTTATAGTGTTTATGGAATACAAACATTTTGTTTTCCCTTAATAATCAGCATTTGGGCTCATTTCTACACATCAGGTGATTCAAACCATTTATCTCATGAAGTTTAAAGGTCAGTCTTGACTTTGGAGACAGCAGTTTGAAAAAAAGCCAGAGAAAGTCCTTGTAGTGGCTTTTGCTCATAATCTTCATCAGCAGAATCTTTTTGAACCTTTGTGATGGAAGTGTAATGGAATTTCCTTTTTAACTTTTTCATTGAGCCCCTATAAGGACATGGGCAAAAAATCAATCAATTGATAAATGAAATATCATGTGAGCATGAGAAACTATCTCACAAGCATGAAATATTTTATTTTATTTTATTATAATCATTATTTTGCCATTATTATGTTGCCTTTAGAGGTTCCATACTTTTTGTCCATGTCCATGCCTTAAAATTTAAAATTCAGAAATTAATTTGTGATCTTGTACAGTAAAGAAATCGTCACGTTGGCCTCAATTCTTTCCAAATTGAAGTGCAGTGCAGCGCCGGAGTGTTGTTGTGCCGTAACACGGTGGCTTAGTGGTTAGCACTGTCGTTCTGGTTAGCACTGTTGCCTCATAGCAAGAAGGTGCTGGGTTTGAGCCCGAGTCCTTTCTGTGTGGAGTTTGCTTGTTTCCCAAAATCATTTGTCAAAAAACTGGTTCTGCACCCCAACAAATCAACAACAACTTTGGTTGCAGCAGTTAAAAGAAACTTTTTCTTTTTCAGATCCGCCCAAAAACACTTCAGTTTCAGTTGATCCGTCTGGTCCAGTGCCTGACAGCAGCTCTGTGACCCTGACCTGCGCAAGCATCGCTAATCCAGCAGAGCTGAACTTCACCTGGTTCCGGGTGGTGGGAGGAGAAAAGGAGACGGTGGGCTCTGAGCGAGACTTCATCTTCAACGTGACCAAACTCTCAGAGGATCAGTATTACTGTGAAGCTCTGAATGTCCATGGGGCTGAAAACTCAGAGCTGGCCAGTTTTGACGTGACATGTGAGATTCATTTTTACTATTCACCATTGCCTTTAAGGTTCAATTGAGCATGTACAAATTGATGTCTCTGTCTCAGTTGCTCCAGAGATCTTGCCTTCTTCCCGCTGTGTCAAGATTTTGTCCCAAATCCGATGTTCCTGCGACAGCCAGGGAAACCCGCTTCCCTCTCTGGTTTGGGAATTGGCTGGGCAGCCTGTCAATCATTCTGCCGACATCCCGATCAGAGAGGTTCCTCTGGGGAGCACAACTATGAGAAGCTTCATCACCATATATCATCTGAAGGAAGACACGCCCTCGTTAGTCTGCTTCGGCATCAACTCACTGGGCTCTGACAGTTTTGTCTTCAATGTGTCTTCCAGTGAAATTCAGTTAGGTAGAGGAATCTGATGGTTACTTCAATGAGATTTTGCCTTTTTTTGTAGCCTCTGTCTGGTTTTACTGACTGATGTGGTTTGTGGGGACTTTTCAGGCCTCCACACTGAGTCTCTTTTGATTGGCTCCGCAGCGGGAGCATTGGGGATGTTGCTGGTGTGTGTCCCGTTCCTACTATTCTTAAACAAGTGAGAAACACAGCTAATACAAAATCCTAAATTCGTAATTGTTAACAGGACAGGTTGGTTTCAAATAAAAAGACATTTTGATTTCAGATTAAAGGTGTGTAGACAGGATCTCTAATGAAAATCCACATATAACAATGACTTTTTGTGTTGTTTCAGGAAAAGGAAAGGCAGCCTCTCACTAAACAACGGACTAGTGAACACTTCAGACTTTTTAGCCACTAATGAGGTAAGTTCATGTACTGTGTGAAAAACATGAACACAAAACAAAAACACAACTGCAACTGGACAAAATACAACAACGAATATATGAAACATGACAACAAAAATAGAACCTGCTAAATGAAAAAACAACGAATAGAAAAATGCACCACAGTTATCTGAAAGTTATCTGAAAGACAGAAAACAGTTTGTTTCAGTAATATTAACTCATCTCTTTGCAGTATCACTTGTGGTGTACCACAAGGATCGGTCCTTAAGCCAATATTGTTTTTATTTTATATTAGCGATTTATGTAATGTTTCAAACAAATTGTCAAAGGTATCATTTGCTGATGATGCAGTTGTTTTTATCCTCATAAAGACCATGACGAAATAATTAAAGTATTACATCAAGAACTTATCAAGATAAGTGATTGGTTCAACTGTAATAAACTATCCCTCAATATTGAGAAAATATGTTGGGATTTCTTTGTTATTCAGCCACGGAATAAGAATCAGTCATTTAATGTAAGAATAATTGATACGTATACTAACAGAGTTCAATCCACATGATATCCCAGTGTGCAACTTGATGAGTCTCTATCCTGGAAAAAGCAAACTACCACAGTCACAACTAAAACTGCAACAAGTTTTGAGATCTTAGGGAAAGTTCGACCCATGATTGACATGGAGGTAGCCAAACTTTTATATTATTCTATGTTTTATCCATACATATCGTAACTCTGCATGGGGAAACACTTATTCCACTAAGGTTATTCGTATTTTTCTTCCCCAGAAATGTACATTAAAAATCATCCACTATATACATAAAACTCATTCATCTCAGCCTATGTTTTGAAGATCAAGCATCCTCACAGTTTATTAATTAACCAGTTACAGATTGCTTTATTTGTTTACAGCTCTTTGAACAAGATCCTTCCTCCGCTCTATCATGAACTGTATTCCTGCTATCATCAATTTCATAATTATTCCACCAGAAATAACTACAAACTTCAGCCTCCCGTCTGTTGAACATTCTAATCAGTTTGGTCTAATTTATAAAATTTCTATGATATGGAATGCTTTGCCATCTCATTTTTCAAACTTAGCACCTGCACATTTTAAGAAAGGTGTTAAAGGTTTGTTTCTGACTTTGCAATGATATCCTTATGGATTATCTTTATTATCAACCCACCAACTTTAAATTACATTTTATTTTGTTTACCTGTTGATCTACTATTATGTTGAATTTTATTTAAATGTCTTTCTACTTCTTACGATAATTTTCATTCATTAACGGATTAATGTAATGCATTTTAAGCACTGTAGAGTGCCCAGTTTAAGCCCCTTTGAGGGTTTTTTGACCTCACTATCATATCTTTTATTGCCTGTGCCTATGTTATCTGTATCATTTTTGTATGTGGAAACCAACAAAAACTAAAAATTAAACTAAAAAAGAAATGCAATCTCTTTTTTCAGTCACTGAAGCATATTACTCCCTTGTATTCCTGTAGACAAACTCTTCTAAAGTGGATGTGATTTTCGCCAATAAAGCCACTATGGAACAGGAAGGAAAAGTTACAGGAGGCCCTCCACACTTGACCAATGTGGATTGTGCTAAACTCCCGACCAAGTCAGGGGGTAAGCTTGGAGAAGGGGAGATCCCGGCCACCAAGACAATGGAGTATGCTCAGATCCATCTGCACTCCAAAGGAAGCAATGGAGGAGATGCAAAGGAAGAAGAGACAGTTGCTGAAGTTCCTTTGGGACAAGACAGAGACACTGATGGCCTCATAGGACAGGTCAGTGAGACGGTTACAGCTTAAGGGGACATGATAGAAAAACACAAAACTTAATGATGTCCTGCCTTAGTTTACTACAGTCAGCGAAGCCCAGCACTGCAGAAAAGCCATTTAAGTCAGCAGCAGTGGGAGTAGCGGCTGCATTTCATGCATCTTTTTTAAAGTAAGTAATGTCACACACTTGAAGCTTCGAGTTTAGCTCTCAACATTGTTCACTGTAACTCTTTCCTCTTAATCCTTCCTGTGTTTCTTTTATGAGAAATGTCTAGGGAAAAAAATTTCAAAAAAATTAAAATAAATGCATAAAATAGGTAGTTACAGATGTCAGAGCTAATCTGCATGTCAGGGATGAGCCTTAAACCTCTAAACTTCCCACTATCAACCATAACAGAAAAAGTTCCCTTTAGGCATGTGACATCTTTTCTTTTGTGTGGATAATATTTAATATTTTGTGTTAATTTTTGTCTTACAGTCTGTTAATGATTTCTAACCTTGGTGCAGAGTGAAAGAAGCAAGTGCACGGTGACATTGGTTTGGTTTTTATTTGTTATTTGTGAAAATACATAAATGTTTGTGCTTGTTTATAAAAACGAAGAAATACATTTTCCTGCTCTTAAACTGGAAGTTATACAAGAGTCAAAGCATGTTATAAAATTAAGATTTGTGTCTTAAAAGCATTGTCAAAATGAGCAAATTTGCAAACAAGACTTAGTAAAGCAGCTGCAGCGTGTTACAGCATTACAGCCTTGTTATCTTGTGCTGTAGAATGTATACAAACATCACAGTAATGTCATTAAATCTTTACAAATATGTACATTTGCTGTCTCAAACATTTTTTCAATTTATGTTTGTTTTTGAACAAAAACATGTTAAAATTGACCCTTATTCATTTTTAAACTTGATATTGTAAGGTGATATTGTGCGCAGATTATTTGTTTGACTTTATAGTTCCTAATCTAGCTCACTTTAAAATGTCTGTTATTTACATAAACAACGTAACACTTTATTATAGAAACAAGGAAAACCTATCAGCAAATATTTATAGATGCATACACTTTTTATGTGAATGAAAATATCACCAGAGAACTACAAATTCACTTTTCGAGTAAAAGTAAAACATGAAAAAACCTTTAAGGAACATGTAATTGAATATTTGAACTCAGAGTTTGACCTCAGAGTACTGAGTCTTCTCTTCATCAGAGGCGCTGGAGTCGCTGCTGGTATCGCTGCTGGTCTCGCTGCTGGTCTCGCTGCTGGTCTCTTTGCGTGCTCTCTGGTGTCCAGAATTTGCTTTGAAGTTCACCTGAGTATAATTAAGCTCCACTTCATCTTCACTAGTTTCTGAGTCATCGCTTAGTGCATTCGGAGATTTGGCTCTGTGAACTTCACTAATGTTCTCGTAGTCTCCCAAAATTTCTTCTTCCTTCATAGAGGACAACAGAGACAGCAGATAATTTGTGCCAATAGTTGTAAAAGTACCTAAATTTGATTCACAGCTAAATTCATATTAACATAAATGTGATGCTTGTGAGAGACAGTTTCCATTAAGACATGATTTTGTTTGTTTCTGGGAATTGATTTGTGAACAGGAAACATCTTTGCAGCAGTGTTTCAACCCCACAGATGTACCTAAAAGAATATACTTCTGCTTTTCTAAAAATGTAAAAAACAAAAATTGCTTTACTGTAACCACAACACATTCACAGATGAATCATTAAAGATAAAATGAACAGTTCTGGTGCAAGACTAAAACAGCCATAAAATAACACCCCTCTGTCCTTCTAATCTATACACATGCATTGCCTGAGTGTCTGCTGCTGAGGGTAAATTTAACGCAAAAAGTTACAATGCATCAGCAAACAAGTGTGAGTCCAAGTGTATGTTATTTTGAAATGTCTGGGTAAAAAACTTTCCCCATTGAACACAACCTATTTATTTTTTAACAACATAAAGAATATTTGAACAGTAAATGTTTAAATGTTAAAATGACCAACTGAATTCTTCTTAGTAAAATTAAATAAATGCAGTCCCTGAAGTGAGTGTAAACCTGCAGCTCAACAAGCAACAAACAAATTATTTTTTTTTCTGTTGAAAAACAATATGAAATATATTTCTTCTCTTTTATGTCGATTTCTTCAATTTCTTCTCCAAACAACTGTGGCCTATTTGTTTTAGTTTCTTGCCTAAGCCTACGTTTTACAAAATGATATTGAACTAATCACAGTGAAGTTACTTTCTCCAAATATGCAGGATTACTGAATAGTGCTTGAACACATCACCACGCAAAGCAATGCACCCTCCGTCCCAAACAAAGGAAACAAATGAAATGTTTGGTTTTGAAAACAGCTCAGTCTTTTGTTGCCCTCTCTTCATCTGCACTGCTGCCGGGTTCTGAGCAGCAATTGATCAGATGTTTATTTTAAAATCAGTGCAGCAACGTATGCAGTAGATGACAGACGTCCTTTCTCTCCTCTCAAACTCCACTGACTTGGCGGAAGTGGGCTTCGCGAGCTGCAGCCTTAGAGTTTTGCAAACTGCTCTCTCTGGGGACACTGTGGCAAGCATAACTGTGCGGCATTTGTGCACTAAATGAGTTTCATAGTGTAGCATGAGAAAGGGGAAGAGGGAGAGTAGCCAGCAGAAGCAGAGGAGGATCAGAGGTCAGAATTGGTTCTCCTGTTGCTGATTGGCTGAAACAAGGTTTTGTGGTTCAGTAACATTTACACAGTCGGGACTGTGTATAAAACAAGCTTATTATCATTAATAAAAACTAAATAGAAAAAAAAACTTTCACGAACTGAAATAAAAATAAAAACAAGGCTTCCCAAAAAAGCCATAACTAAAACTGTATTGCAGCAAAATACCTAAATAAAATATTTTTGTCATGGTGTTTAGGGGGGATATTGAATCTATCTTTCAAGATCTATATTCTGTCTTTCTCCCCCTCATGGCTTCTGGCACACCATGAGGAAGGAGCCCCTCTTCTGGTAACATAAACCAACCTCGGGTGGTATCATGACAGCAAAGGCTTAAGTTGGGAGAAAGCGGCAAGACTAAAACTAACACCAAAACTAATAAAAACTAAACTAAAACTATGTATTTTCCAAATATAAAAACTAAACTAAACCACACAACTTGCTTTAAAGCAACACCATTTAACTTTGAGCACAACCCGCAGCTTCAAAAAGCAAAACTCAATGATGCATGTTAATATGTCACATAATAGAACAATTTTAGTAAAACCAGGCCATATTTGATGGAGAAAATGTTCTGTGGTTTTCCCTCTGATGTCCCACGACTGCTCTGATCATTTTAGCGGAGCTGTCCCCAACAATGTCCCACTGCTGCAGCTGCAGCCCCAGTCTGCAGGCAGCCTACATGCTGCTTTCAGGAACCTCTGTGAATCACAGAGTCAAGGCAGAGCAGTCGTGGGACATCAGAGAGAAAAGAGGACATTCCTTCATAAAATATGACCCAATTTTACTAAAATTGCTGTTTTGTGCGACATATTAATGTGCATCGTTAAGTTAAGTTTCGGTCAAAGTT
The DNA here is from genome assembly GCA_029783665.1 of Naso thynnoides. Taxonomy (NCBI): domain Eukaryota; kingdom Metazoa; phylum Chordata; class Actinopteri; order Acanthuriformes; family Acanthuridae; genus Naso; species Naso thynnoides. The sequence continues at coordinate 6,680,071 of JAQLOL010000025.1, read as the reverse complement.
ACATAGTGTTGCTTTAAAAACTAATTAAATCAAAACTAAAATTGAAAAATGAAAGTAAAAACTTATGAAAAATCCCAAACTATTACCAGATTTTTTTTGTCAGGGCACAAACACAGAATGCAGAGCTAACAGACCCACACACCCAAAAATAGCACATAACATAAATGGGGTTTAAAGACTACCGACCTTTTTTGGTGGCTTCTGCTTGGACACCATAGCATACACAACATTCTCTTCTGCTTTTGCCCGTTTGTTCCTTAAAATAAATAAATAAATAAATAAATAAATAAATAAATTCATCACAATTATTGTCAAGTCAGGACACATTTGTTCTATTTTTATTTTAAAAATGTAAATTCTCACTTTTTCTTATTTTCAAAATGCAAAGAAGCATAGTTGAGAGATTTGTCCTCTGTGTGTCCACCGGGTTGTGTGATTGGATTTTGTGCAGATGGACCCTGAGCAGGTGCAGACAGGACACATCAGTCAATGTACAGCAGCAACTAAATCAGTTCATTCATGCTTTAAAATGAAAGCTGGTGGTCATCCGGTAATTCGTTGCCTCAGAATACTGAGTGATTAGTGTTCTGACAAACAGAAGGACAGAGCAACAACTCCATTATTTAAAAGCACATCCAGCTGTGTAAAGTAGAGCTAAACAAAAATGCTGATTTTAGAAGACTGAGGCCAATGCGGATGTTGGAGAAACTGAAATTGTATGAGTCTCTGTAGACGAGAGGGACCTAGCTGCAGACAAGATGGTAACCTCTGCCTCTGCAACTGACAGGAAGTCGTGTGACCTCTGTAGCGGAAGTTCATCTTCTTTGTGCTGCTGTTTGCATGTGAACATCTCCACTGCGCATGGGCATAGTCCACAACAACAGTTTATGTCCAGTTTACAACAAACAATGCCTTTGCTGCTAACTCAACTTGTTATGCTAACTTAAATATAAAGTTGGTAATTGTAGAAAATGTATCAGTAAATTATGCAGAAGAGGAGGCAGAGGTTAAGATGTCTGCTCCTATGGTCTGCAGATAGGTGCTCTTTCACCGTAGCACAACAATGATTTGTTGTTTCATGTTTCATTTTGTGCACAGTTCACATTTAAGGTTTTGTTTTAAATTTCAGGTCTAAAGGATTGTTTCAGATACTATGAGAATTGTAATTAAAAGATTTAATAATTCTACCTAAATCTTAACCTTGGTTTTAAATAAACACTATGTCATTTCCTCCACTAAAAGTTTCTTGATCAAAACAATTTTTTAAAAAAAGACGCTGTAAGATAAGGCAGTGAAGTAGAGTATGATCATAGGTTTTGTTTTTCTTTGCCATTGGGACAAAGGTTTTGGGGAAAAATTTACTATCTGTACTCTCTGTCAAGATTGGTTAGTCTATGCTGCACCCTTTAAACGACAGGTGACGTCGGTACGAGCTCTCTGCAAGCCACACTGTCAGTGGGCTCGAGCTTGCGCTGAGGCAGACCAGTTTACCCCGCTGCAACTTTTCCTGCAACTGTTCCATCTCAGCTCAAACTGGACTTTAAAGAAAGAGCGATAACAAATGAAATAAAGCGCAAGCCGGCGACAGCTGCAGCGGACTTGCTTCCCAACGAGTGTCATGCTGCAGCTAATGTTAGCTCGCTAGCTCTTTAGCAGAAGTTATCTCCTGCAACTTAAATATATCCTGACTTTTTGTGCCAAAATTAAGTGAAGCACCCTGAAAATTGGTTAGATTTCAATGAAGCAACTCAACGTCACTGTTCATAATTATGTCATACCCACATCTTTAATTCTTTCCCAGGTTCTGTTTAAATGGCCAAGCTATTTGTTTTTATCAGACTTCTTAGAGCTACAGAGGACAACACTTTTTTCTCAAGCTAAGTGAAGGACTTGAAACTTGTTTTGAATTGCCTGACTCACCTGATTTCCAGCTGGCGGGTTCACGGTGCAGTAAACACTGCTGATGTTTGATGCAGGCCTGTTAAATAACAACGATAGCAAAAGGAATCCATGTGCACACCAACAAGCCAGACTGTCATTGTGTCATTCATGTCTGATGGATCTTAAATGGATGCTTTGACTCCAGCATGAGCAGCAGCATCCAGTGCTCTGTCTAACAGAGTGTGCCTTGTCCCGGGTGGGACAATGTGTGCGGCTGCTGTCTTACGTGCTGTCTGGAGGAGGCTGGCGTCGTTGGCCATTTGGACGGCACGGCTGGTCTGGCAGGAGGTCATCCCTGCTCCTGTAGGGCTCTGCCATGACTGGCTCATTTATCAGATTCCTCCTCCTGGAGCGATTCCTGCAACACTGAATTGGTTCACACACACAAACACAAGCACACAAGGAGATATGACATTTTTGTCAAGATTTGTTCAATAAAGAAGCCAAAAAGGTTGCCAGAATGAGTCGTCACCAGAAAACCAAAACAGAATGGTGTGTTTGTGTTTCCTTGTTGAATTGGTTTCTTCCTCTTGTGTCTGAAAGCATAAAAAGACATGACAGTGGGTATACATGCCAGATCATCCGGGAAATGTATCTGGATCATAAAAAATAATTTTCATACTTTACCTATACACGAAGATGAGTAAAACAATGAAAACTAAGACGATGAGAAAAAGAAAGAGGAACTTCATGTAGCCTCCTGTGGTCAGAAAAGACAGAGCATCAGTGTACAGACATGGATTTGCCAACAAGTGGCACAAAACTGCTGTGATTTTACCAGATGAATGTGTCTTGGAATATCTGATTCACAAAAACTGACAGACACAAGGACTTAAATTCACTCACGGTCAACAAACACCTCAACTGGCTCAGACTTCTTTTGATTGATATCATTTTTCGCGTTGCAGTAGTAGGTTCCTGGTTGGTTTGAGTGAACTGTTAAGTTCTGACAGTCACACACTTTTATGTATGGCTCATCTGTCTTTGTCTTCCTGTACCATGAATATTCACGAACTGAAGGGTAGCAATGACTGCTGCAGCTTAGTGTCACAGAACTTTTCCCATCAGGGTGCTGCTGCTCGTCTAGTCTTGTGATCTTAACGTGTTTTGGAGCATCTAAAGCAGGGAAAATAAGGAGAAAAAGTTAGTGTTCACAGGTATGACCTCACAAATAAAAAAACACATTTAGGTTGAGTGCTGAGTTGAATTTGAAATTGTCACTTTGGCATTCCTTATTGGTCATTTCAATCCTAACCCTTGCTGTGGTAAAACAACCTTTACAAACTCATTCCACAAGATCAATTAAAAGATAATTATCACCTAAAAACTTTTTCCCCCCAGCCAGTTAAAAAAAACAACAACAAAAAAACCCCAGAAACATGTAATAAACAATTTTGTTGTCTTTAGCTGTATTTTAGATCAAATTAAGGGCCAAAATGTGATTTAAGACTTGTGCTAATGCTATAAGAGGTTAGTCAGCTGAGGTTTTGTTTGTTTGTCTGTTTGTTTTGTGTTTTTTTGTAAATCATCAGTGCTAGCTATGTGGGGTGATATTTTTAGGAGGGGTCTCTTGTTTTTGGATCTCGTGAACACACAAGGACATGGAGGGATTCCAGGCTGTTACTTTGATCACTGACATTATGAAACAGAGGCAGGCCAACAAAATTATTATAAATAATGCATTAATAATATTATTTCAATAAGGATTCCACGTGATTTTGAGTGGTGGATACACATATTGCTCGTTGTCAACAAACACTAAATCAAAATGTAAGCATTCACAAGAAAACTCCACGATAACTTAAACAGCCACAATATCGCTTTAATGCGATCTCTATTAGAAAATTAACGTTTACACTGTCACTCTCTAGGTTGTAACTCATCCTCTGCCAAAACTTTAACTTTTAACAAGCAGCATGTTTCATGGTTTTCATGTGTTTTGCAAAGGATTTCTGATCCAGAATAGTACAGTGTGTTTAATATCTGTAAACGGAGTTAAAATAGTGTTTGCTGTCTTGCTTGTATACGTCAGGTTTGGTTTTTTTTACGGATCTACATCATTTTTTTGTCCTACACAACTCAAACGGTGTTTAAAAAAACAGTAACACTTTCCATGAAGCCTGTCACTATGATGCACTATAACACATCATGAACATATATATCACATTATAATGCATTATGAGCACGCTTATAATCAGTGGTGAAAGTAGTTTTATATTCTTGCCGTTACTACTCCCACAACCCTCATTGCTTCGTATTGTTCAGTTCTCCTCGGCTTAATGCATTTGTTCTAAAAGGATGTTTATTTTAATACCTGTATGGAGTAGAAAGAAATCAGAAACACTTGACATTTTGTAGAGCAAAAGATTTGTTTAAATGGTTAAAGTGAAACTATCGAAACTTTCAAAATACTCATAACTTGTTTTGTTTTAATTTATGACAGTATCATTTAATTTAACAACGTAACAGTTAGTAAGTCTCTCTGTCTTTGGACAAATTTGTCTGTAACAGCTGATATTTAAAACATGTTGACAGCGTGTCAGCCAACCACAAGGATGTTTGGATTTATGTTGGATCCATTTATTACTCATCCTGTCCCGGTGCAAACAGCAGTATTAAAGTCCACGGTTTGGATGTGGAAGAAATCAAATGGCTCAGAACAATATATCAAACTCAGCCTTTAAGAAGTAAAGGTACGCTGTGGCGTACTGTTAGAGTTACAGAGGAAAGTAACGTGGTTAAAGTCC
>JAQLOL010000025.1:6663323-6675283 GCA_029783665.1 Naso thynnoides | reverse complement strand
ATAAATCCACCAAGATGTGCAGACAAAACAATAAATATCTTCTCTACATTTGTTGCATACCTTTAACAGAGACAGTTGCTCTCTGATTGGATTTAAATCTGCGCCTCCCCCCCAAAACAAAACCCTCATCAACTCTGAGCTGATATGATCCAGAGTCAGACTCTGTGAGGTCATTGATGATGATGCTGCAGTCCTTCCGACTCACATCAGGCTCCAGTAGTGACACTCGTCCTTTAAACTCAGATTCATTTTTACATCTGTTTTCAATACATAATATTATATCTGAATCATCACATCTGGGTTTTGATTGTTCACATTTCAACCAAAGCAGGGCGGGGCGAAAGTAATCAAAATAAGGAGTGGTGAAAGAACACTGTATCACAGCACAGAGTCCAGCCTCTGCTGTTATTTCTCCTTCATTAAGGGTGATACAGAGGCGATGTCTGTCACATGTTCTTCTTCTCACTGATCCATCTGTTAATGAGGAGAGCAAAAAATAGGAGTAAAAATTTACGGATACTGTAGACCTTTAAACTTTGAAATACACAAATATTTTTCTTTCCACTGAAGGAATAGACTCCTGATAGGTAGCATGTTTTATTGCACGGCATTATCTTAAACTATCTATCTTTGGTAAAGAAAAGTTTAATTTAAATAATAAAGTCAAGAGGGGTTGTGACTCAACTAATTAATGTGCTGCATTATGCAAGGTTGATAAGTAGAATCAAGGCAAGTATTTTCAGTTTTCAAGCATTTCAGTCAATCACTTAAAGGGACATTTCTCACTACACATTACTTAAGACTGTTATTAATTCGTCTTTCTGTTTTAAGAATTTAAAAGTAGAAAGTTGGCATCATAATATGATTGAGAGACTTTTATACCTGTGTCAGCAGTGCTGCCTCTCACAGACAACAGCAGAATTACCAAGATGAGAGCGAACATTCTGATTGGATGATTGAGATGGCCAGTCTGTCCGTCCACAGAACAAACACTTTTCTTCACAAACACAAAAACTTTACCAAGAGGACAAGAAGACAAACATTTTCACAAACAGAAAAATCTTGTACAAAGAGAATAAGAAAGGCAAACATGAAGTTTAGCAGATGAAACTGGAAGCGATGATGATAAGTTCATGTTTAAAGAAGGCAGAAGGATTTTTAACACATAACATTGCATGTTTAGTCCATAGTTGCATGAACAAATGTGTATCCTACTTTACTCAGGTCTGCCTGCAACTTTAATCATCTTTATACTCAGAAACACTTGTGACATCTCCACTAGAAGTTGTTACACAAATAAAATGTACTATTACTAACAGCTAAACAACAGTACTGAAGCATTTTTATTTTTATACAAGAAAAAAATCACATGGAAAGATATTTATACAGCTGAGGTTGTGTTTTACCTCTTTCTGCCTGGTTCTCCTCTTTCTCATCTCTGTCGAGTGACTTTGCTTTCTGTTTACAGTAAGCGACTCTGTAACTCTTCCTTCTCCTTTTCTGCTTCTTCTCTATCTGGGTTGTGGTTTGGGTTAAGGAATAGAACAAGTGTTTGGCTTGTACGTATTTTAGTTTTTTAGAAAGAGATGAAAGGTCATGTGAAAGAACTTGTAATCTTGAGAAAGCAACAATCTAACTTAAAGATCCACGAAGCAATTTTTCTGTTCTTGTGACTTGGTTGAAGAAAAAATTGCCTACTGTATATTATTTTGTCTTTTCATTTCTATTCCGAAGTACATTGTAATGTATAATAAAACCTGCACAGTGTGCAGTGTGCATGACTGCAGCAGTTATTATCTATCTCTAGTGGCAGTTAAGTACCGAGTTATGATGAAACTCAAGTTTTGGGGGATTTTTTTAAGGGAAAATGAAATTTATAAGTGTTCAGCCTAGTTCCCACTTTTATCTACACTTCCCCTCTGCAAGAAGCTCAGCATTTACCTTTGCATTTTTATGGTTGAGAGCAAAATCTTCTCAGAGTGAAGTACTGTCTGCATTCAAAAACAAAACTCTTGCTTGCTCTCTTTCAAACAGTGGATGGTAGGACACGAGTTAACCAGTATAAAAATAAAACAAAGTTTAATTCCTTCGGATTGCTTCCGCACCCACTCCATTTCTCTATTTTACCATATGCAGCAAGCTGATGTGTAGCAGGGCAAGTTTTGGTTTAGCCTGTCAGCATGCTAGAACTACAGCAGCAAACACAAAGAACAGTGTAGGCTACTGTCACTAGTCATTGCAAGTTTTATAGTTTTGGTCTGATGATGCCAAATAATTTGTCAGAGGATCCCCAAAGTTATTGTCATATTGCAGTAGTGGACAGACTGATGAACACACTAACATTGCCATGGCCTGTTTTTATGGATGGTGTGTCCTGTTATTGGTAAACTGTCCTGTAATTGGCAGTTTGTAGGTGTAATTCCAACAATGAGTGATCCTGCAGGTCTTTAGGTGCCAAAAATAAACAGAGCTAAGGTTGAACACTGTCAGGGCTGAATCTTAATACAAAATTTTACTCTGTGTGTTTTATTGTATTTACCTACAGACAAGATACTACAAAAATACCAATAAAAATACAGTTTGGTACCAAAATAACAACAACAACAACAACAATGAATTCAGATGTGATGGAAATGAACTTGTATTTGTGTTGTCTTTTTTATGATGGTTGATGTATTTGTTTGGTAATTTATAACCTTTACTGTAGGAGAACAAGAATATATTTTTTCTGTTTTGTTAACGTGACAAAGGAAGTGAAACTGTAAAGTATTAAAAAAAAAAAACCTGGCACACAGTTCCATCAAGATGATGGTCCTTTTTTTTTTTCAAAGAAAGAATATGGACAACATGAAAAACCATCAATTCACACTTTGTTCTCAACCAATAAATCAACAGTTTTCATTTTGTGTTGCTCTTGTTTTATTTATGTTTGCATGGAACTGAAGACAGATGAATTTGCTTGAGGCAAGACAGATTTGTTTAAAATAAAAGAGCAGGCAAACTACATCATTGCAGGAATCCTTTCATTAAGTAACAGTGCTAATTTGCAGAGAGACTGCAAAACCCTGATCTGAGTTATTGTGTCAATCATATATGTAGAAAACAAAATCTCCATAATGAAAATTATGGTCACCGCAAAGTATAGAACATACAAATTTGCTTTACAACACACGGTGACAAAAGATTAGGAAAGACATATTTGATATTTCTAAAAAAAAGAAAAAGAACTGAAAATTGACCCCCTCCCATGAGGTGTTCTGAGACAGGAACTGGTTATTTAATTTGTGCATACAGGCAAATTAGAGGTCAGCATATCTGGAGCCCTCCTTCATTAAGTCGACAGAACAATGTCTTAATACAAGGACCGTGTAAGTAAGAGGAGTTGGTTTGCAGGCATAGAGAATGTAATTTTTAATCCGTTTAGCCTTGGAGCGAGTGTGTAAAATGCTTAAAAAAAGATATGTCTGTAGTCAGCTGGGGCTTTTAAAAATTCTAGACTTTTTCAGTCAAATTTCTCAAACAGTTGGCTGATTTTTCTGCAGTAGGCTATGTGTTTAAACTTCAAACATGACTTGAAGGAAGATTAGACAGCAATACCATACTTAATGTTATAGTACTGATAAGGAGATAAAATTTAAGAATTGAAAACCTGCAGTAATTCATCTGTTACAGCACTGAATGTATATGACCACTAACATTGTGTTACAACTAGTGTCAGTTAGCTGCAGAACAAATAATAGAAAATGTATGACTTAACCACTGAACTGTTTTCACGTCACACCTGCACAGCTCAGCACTATGGATATATTTTGATGTTTTTGCAATCTTATCCCTATTCTGTTTTAAATCATGTTTATTAAACTGGGTTTTTTGCAGGAAGAGATGTATTTGGGTTCATATGGACAGCTTAAACTGAAGGACCCCTCGCAGTGCAGTCTTGTTGTTTTCATGTTGCCTTTGCTGCTTGGAAACAGTCTAACCATAAGCCAAGTTAGAAGTCCGAGGCCTGATCTCCCCATGATTGTGAGACCAATTAGAAACAGAGGGACATGTCATCAGGGTTGTTTGAGCTCGAGCTTGAAGCTGCAGTTTTATAACAGAGAGCAATGGTGTAAACTGGGTGCATGTTGAGTTTGAAAGACATGGGCTTTTACAAAAATGGGAGGGTCTAAAAATATTCTGTTGGTTTTAATATGGGTAATGTAGGCTCCAGTGGATTTAGAACCAGACCAATGCTATGGACAAAATTCTTTGATATAAACATAATTTTTAAAGATCTGCCTTTCATGAGTCACCCAGTTTAAAGCAGCCTTACCTTATGTAACAATTTAGTCTTACAACAGCTTTAAAATAATTTTGAATGGTACGTTTACTTGTAATAGGTTGACTGGCATCTCTGTCTCAGACAACATTTAGACAAGAGCAGCCCTACTAAAAATGGAAGTCTTTTCTTTGTCTTTAAAAAAATCTGCTTTTATGGACACCCGAAAGCACTGTATGCATGCCAGGCTAGTAGTTGGCAGTGTAACTTTGTAATGACATACCATCGGAACGGCCAAAGTTCTTTACTTCCTGTTGCTGCTAAGTCCTGAGAAGCTACAAAATAAAGAAATTCAGCCGTAGTTTGACTTCTAAAATAATAATACCAGCACTCGAATTTGCCTCAATAGACTGTCGTCATATTCAACCTGCTTTGGGTGCACTGTGGAGTGTTTAATCCGAGTTTGGTAATGGCTATTGCAGAATGCATTGAGTTGAACTAGCATTAGCATTAATATTAGTATAAGCATTAGCATAGTCACTGCTACTACAGGCACTCCGCTTGCCACTTTACACAGCTGGAAGAAAGGTTGCGGTTTCAAAAGGATGCACTGTGGAACCTGGTTTCAAACATCTGCTGTTTCAGTGGTGCCAGCACACTGTTGCCATTTAAAAGGAAGGCCAAACCACAACAAAAGTGTTTCGTTTGATGCAAAAACCTGCACTGTGTAAACTGCCTTCAGTTACCCTGCCCTCTGATTGCCAGTAACTGCAATGAGGAAACTTTGGTGAGTGGGTAGGATCACAGTGTGTAATGCTTTATGGCACCCCGTCTTACACACTCAAAACTGATTGCAGATTTTGGCGAAACTGGAATATGTAGAGAAAACGCATGCTGGTTTTGCTTTTGATGTTCTCCGGCTGCTCTGACTCAACTCTCTGTATTTAGCCATGTACCTTGAAACTGCTGGTTAGCTACAGCTAGCTCACTCTGGAGAGACTGCTGTAGTTTAAATCTCCAAGGTGTGTTGGTGTTTACGTTACAACTAAACAGACGATCTCAGCAGCCTCTATGAGGATCATCATTATTCACAAGAAGCTGGGACAGCAGAGTCAGACTGGCTTTCAGTCTTGGGAAAGATCTTAGCAAAAAGGCAGTTTACCTACATGCAAAGTTGTCAACTAGCTTGTTTTTGGTCTCAAGCAGAGTCAGCCCACTTTGACAGAGACTTAGCCAGTCCATGTTACAGCTAGGTGTTAGCAACATATTGTCTCTGGTTGAGATAACGTTAGCTTGGCATGCTGCTGCTCTGAGGCTTGTACAATGACGGATACATTGCATTCGAACTGAGTTCAAACTAAATGTCTAGTTTTCCCTTTCAATGATAAAATAAAAAAGACAGATTTACACAGCAGCTGTTATGCCTTAAATAACAATGGTCAATAACAAGTTAATGACAAGGTTACTCCTGCATGTAAACCTCTGATTTGACGTGGACTGTAGTGCACACTCCTTGGCGGTTTGTACCTTTTACTAAGTTCATATTAAGACAGTGTTCAGTCAAAAATAATTGAATGATGTGTGCCTGTTTTACTTCCCACTCTGGCTTTTAGCCATTATTCAATACTTGGACATGTGTCTGCTGACGAAACAGTCATACTGGATAGTTACTGTACATACTGGAAACCCCTTCCCTGTCAATATACATACATCCCATTAATACATATTATTGACACCATCACTGTAATATTAGACTATTAGTGTGCTTTCATATTAAATCTCAGGATAATCAAATGTCTTTGAAAAGCACAACCAACTGGCATCAGCATCACTTCTTATCATTCAAATATCTGATGCAACCCTGTAAGAATAAAGCATCAACTTCTTAAGTGAAGTGACAGTCCAACTTCCCAAAGATCGCAGTGATCAGTGTCCTGTGATCTTTCAGCACAATTTGAACACACACGCATACACACACACATTGTCAAAGAGAGATAACACTCTGGCCGGCTCCTCGCAAAAATTTGTTGTGCTTTTGTCTGTGTTTACAGACCGATAGGGGAGCTAGGACCCATGCTTTAGGGAGAAGATGTAGAGGACGAGACAGATGTTCCGCAACAGTCCAGGAAATCACCAAAAATCTAAACACATTCTACACTCATTTGCAAAATGCTTTAAAGACGCTGTGACATTTTTCTGAACTGGACAGTGTAGCACTTGACTTTATCAAACCTCTTCAATTACTAGCAAAACCGATGGGGACTTCTTCTCTTTTCCATTTATTATGAGAGGCTACTGACTCACAGCACACATTAAATACAATTATGTGGAAACAAGATGGTGAGATGTGTTTCCATCTCTTGACGTAATTAACCAAAGGAAAGAGAGGAAAGGTTTGCTCCCATCTGATAGACACACATAAATATAAGAGAACAAAAAAGCGCAGTTACTCCTTGCCCTGATGCTTCGACTGGCAGCAGACACAGTGACGGTTACAAGTGACAGATGAAGAGCAAACGGTGAGATGGATGCAACGCTCAGATGTCTGTCTTTGACAATTACATCAACAACTGCGACAAAAGCAACAAAACATGGTCACTGGTTAACACTGCATGTTTTAGAGCCCATGTACTACAACTGAGGCTAGAAATTTAAATAATTTCTTTTACATTGTCCAGTGGGTCATGCTCTGACCCAAAACAGTAACAGTTTTCCCAATGATGGCTTGTGCATGGGAGTCCCATGGAGGAGGGGCAGCATGAGGGAGGGGAGTACTGGCATGGAGTGGTACATTATATGTGACAAATCTGTTGAAATGAGAGACAAAGAGTCATATGCAGGGTGAAATCCAGTAGAGGGAGGCGTGTTATTACGCAGTTTATTGGGCAGGAGATGTGTTGGGGTTGCCACTGCGTCTCGCATAGCCAAGGGATCAGGGAAGGATCGCGATTCATTTGGCTTTGATTTCCGTGTAGTTGCTGCCGTCATCCCCCCTCCCTGAAGCCCCCTCCCTGGACCTGGCCCCGATAAACTCCAGAGCAGCGTAATTCAGCTCTTGCCTCTCCAGTCCTGCCAAAGACCCCACAGGTTGATAATCCCCGTCTTCTCCCTGCAGACAGAAGCACCTATCAGAGGCGCAAATCACTGGCAAGGTGCCAGCGACACAGCAAATGACAGAAGAGTGCGACAGATGTTAGTGGTTACTGGTTGACCTGACAAGCAGATTGAGATGTTTCCCATTAGTTTGGCAGTTTGTGTTAGCAATGAGGCAGCCATGCAGAGGGCGATGTACAGAACACAGAAGCTGATATGCGAGGAGATGCATCTGTCTCTGAGGCTTGTGCTTTTTATGCAGATTTGTTTAGGAACCTTACCGTAGTCTCCTCTAGAATGGAGTTAAACTTTGAGCCCAACAGCTCTGTCTTAAGCTGTGCAAGAGTTAGGGGAGAGAAAAACAGACAGAAAAACGCAGAGGAGCGATGAAAGCAAGAGAAAACAGTGTCTGGAAAGGTCATGGTTAAAGCTACTGGACTGCAAGTGGGAGAGATTCCTTCTATTACCTTCTATTATTTTCAGAGGTCAAAATGGGGTCTCATATTTTACAACCTGTTGCATTACACGAAACTATAACCCCAAACAATCTGAGAATGGTAATCCAACCCATCTTCCATCATAATCATAATCATTGACATCAGGATGTCTCACCACTTTCTTCCTCAGATTTTGTTTGTCCTTCTTGACTGCGCTGTAGTACAAAGCTGGGTTCTCCAGGACCACGTCCTGCCTAGGGTTGCCATTCTCTCTGGGGGACGGAGTCACATAATCAGACTCGGTCTCGAGTGCTACTAATGCAGGGTGACACGCCAAGCCTGGGCATCCATTTTAAAACAACAAGCTCTTTAAGGTTACGCTGGAAGCCAACTGTGGCTGTGAGTGATTATTTAATGGGTTTAGTCGCTGAGCTCACACCCGCTTCAGGGGTGATTTGCCAGAGAAAGCTTGCAAATTTCGGGTTCCAAATAAGCCTTGAGGCTAAAATTAAGCACCTTGGTTAAGAGGGCTACCTGGGTTGTATTGAGCATAGCAGGTCAAGGATACAGAAGCAGTGTCAGAGTAGGGAATCGTGCCTGCAAAATATAAGGTTAGTCCAGCTTTTTTAACCAAGTCCACAAGGCAGCCAATGTGGATCTCCAAGGAGTTCAACAAGGACTTGTCCTGGCAAATAAACTGAAATTGCTCGGGAGAAAAGATTTTCACGTCCACATCAATCCCACATTCACTCAGATCTAATATGCATCAGTGTGTTTTAGAATGGATGACAAGGCTTAAGTGTTTCCTTGGATTTCACAAAATGCTTAGTGAGGAAAAAGACTACGTTTGCCTCACACCGGCCTTCCCATTAGTTTGTCGTTAATACTCACTTCTTGTTGTTGTGACCAACGTATCTCACTGCTGCAATGATGAAGGCAATGACTGCCACTCCTCCAATGGTGCCAACTATAACTGCCATCATATACTTTTCTAAAATAAAAGGAGATAGAAATTAAATTTGAGGGTGTACAACTTTATTATAGATCAACATACTGAAAGACAACGAGATAATATATAATAAAATAAAGCTTATTGGAAATAGGAAGATATCATCTTCACCTATTATGCAGACTTCCAAAAAATAAGATATTTACCCAGTTCAGTTTGGTACAGTGTGCTTTTTTTGCATTTGTCGAAAGGGTACCAAATAACCATATCGTGCTGTATCTATTTTGGTCACCATTTCATTGGGGTACCGAGCAGTCCTGAAGGGTCCCAAGAGAGAGGACCTACACACACTGCAGTCCACTGACTGCGAGCAGGCAAAAAGCTGTTTTTAAGCATTGTTGTAGAACTGTGTAAATAAATAACTCTTTGTGTTCTATTTGGAAAAAATGTCATAATACCCATAGACAGCTGTTAGTGACGTGGTCTGAGAGTATTATGAGATCTCTGTGTTTTCCCATCATGCCTCTGCACTCAGGATTGATGAAAGTCCGGTGAATCTGTCCCATTCTATTCATCCAATAAGTGACGCTCTCAGTACTTTCTGCCCTTATCAGCCAATCTGTGCTGTACTTATGAGACGTCACTACAAACTGATTAGATGTTTATGCTTTATGCTCTGACTAGCCTTTGCAGACAACAGAGTGTCAGCAAGCAACACTGTCAGTAGGCTCCAGCTTGAGCTGAGACGGACCAGTTTAATGTGCTGCATCTTTCCCTGCAACCGTTTTGTCTTGGTTCAAACTGGACTTAAAGAGAGAGAGACAGCAAACAAAATAAAATGTCAGCTGGAGAAGAAACAGGGAGGGAAGGCGGCAGCAGAGTTGCCTCCCAATGAGTCTCATGCTACAATTTTAGCTCGTTAGCTTGTTAGCAAAAGTTACCAACTGCAACTTCAAGCCACACTTCAATTAAAGAAAAGAGTTGCTTGGGGATTTACAGATGTGCAAATTTTATTTTTTCATAATTCTTCACCGTAGAGTTAAAGTAAAATTGTTGTCACCATAACTTTGTTTTTAGGTGGTCTATGGCACAGAGACAAAAGTCAGGGAATAAAAAGACTTTGATTAACAAAACAATACTTGCTCACTTAGATCAGTTTAGTTCTTTTCTTATTGGGACTTTGTTGCCAAAAGAATTTAAATTACTGGACCTACTGCGAATAGAGATTTATCTGGCAGTGACAGACTTAATCAACAATGTGTGAATGGACGCTCATTTATTTGCACTGCAGGTTTGATTAACAATAGACTGTAAAACAAACGAGAATGCTATAAGAAAGATGACAAAGAAGAGAAAGAGGAAACTTTTAAACATAAGAATCCTTTTTAATGTACAGTTAATCTCTACTCACTCTCCTGCTGTAGCTCCAGGTGTACGCTCTCTCTTCCATATATGTTGTAGATGCTGCAGTGGACATTGACGGCCGGGCCGTTGTCAACCCGCTCGCCCTTCTCCCGCAGCTTGATCATACCCGTTGAGGTGTGTCCGTCTGTGTGCGTGTAGAAGTTGTACCGGCTATCTGTGTCATTGATGGTTACGTTCAGGTCGGGTAGGTAGAACTCAATAGTGGGTTCAGGGTTTCCGGTGGCCATGCAGACACACTGAACCCCCTCCCTCACCACCGTACACTTTGACTCCTCCAGAAGGACAGGGGCATCTGTTGGCGGAGGGCGCACAGTTAGAGGCAACAATAACAATCAAGTACTTACATAAATGAAACCTAGTTCCGTCAGTATAGTACAGTCATAGTTTGAGTTTGGCGTCCGAACTCATCACTCCTCGAAAATTTAATTTATAAACAGATACTCAAGAGTGATGATGTAAATCTTAAACCCCTAGCTGGAGCTTGCAGGTGGATGCTGGGGTGGTGGAGGGATTGAAAGTTTGAGCGCAGCACTGGTACACGTCTTGAGCAACAGCAGAGCGGAGGGAGATGCCAGAAATCTTGCAGCTTAAATAGACCGCCAAATTGGGAGGATGCATGTGAATGGTAATTGTGAGTATGGCGTATGACGTATGGCAAATATGTATTGGTGCAGCTTGAGCTGTCTGCCTGAATCAGCTTGCAGGTGTGCTCCACTTATGTTTTTTCTCACAGTTAGGTTTTATACTTTGGCCTGAACTACTGTTTTTCAAGGATAAGTTAAAAAATACTTACTGACTTAATAGAATTAGGTTATTTTTAAAACTAACTTTACAGATGTTCAATTTTCATTCTACGTCCGACTTTTTCACACTGCTGTTGAGTGAAATGCAGAACAGTGAAGCACTCACACTCAACAGTGATGTTGAGGGAGCTGCTGGCTCTTCCGTGCTCGTTCTCGGCCAGGCAGCGGTACTGTCCGTCTCCCTGCGGTGTGATCTCTACGATATCCAGCACGGACAGCTCATCGGCAGTGATGGTGCCTACCAGCTCCCCGTCCTTCAGCCAGGTCAAGGTTGGGGCCGGGCTGCCCTGGGTGCTGCAGTGCAGGGCCAGTGAGGTTCCCTCCAGCACGGTCATAGAGTCGTTTACCACAGGCTCACGCGGAGGGTCTGCAAAAATACATGGAGGTTTTCTGATTTAGAAAATGCACCTTTTTTTATTTGCACAGCTAAAAAATTTAATTTTAACACATAGTATGCAATTTGTGTCACTATTAGTTTCGTTTCTTCTTCAAAACAACAAAAGTAAAAGAAGTAGAAAGTTTGACAAAGTCGTTAAGTAGCGTGAAATCATGGGACTTGTTGCCTTTATTGGTTTCATCAACAGCGCTGAAGAAAACCTGTTTGCTGTGACTTAGGCGGAAATACTCACACATGAGGTAGAGTATAAGAATTTTATTCATGTCTCCCCACTGACATGCAACAAAGAGAAATGCTCCTTTACCTCTAATAGAATGTAGACTCCTGCACACTGTAGGTCCAGCACCGAAATGTTGCATTAAAGTATTTCTGCAAGTAAGACAGTGTGCAGGAGAGTACATTCCTCTCTGGGTCTGCTCTTCCCTCTCCTACACACCTGTCATAAGAGACAGATGTGTGAAATACTCACCTGTCCTTTAACTTGAATAAAATTACATATTTTCCTGGGTTATAAGATTGTTTAAACCATTTGGGATTATATAAGAACACAACATAATATATAACAAAGATACAGTCACTTTCTGACATTTCTATG
>JAQLOL010000025.1:6630009-6648518 GCA_029783665.1 Naso thynnoides | reverse complement strand
AACCAGCTGGCAAAATGCTGTCGATGCTGAAAGCTTCAATGTCAAATCTGAGGAAACATCTGCAGGTATGGAGCCACACAGCGACCACGAACAGTCATGTTAAATAAAGTAGGGAAGGCATTACTGACCTCCAGCCTGCCACATCATGTTACTACTGTTGAATACTACTGTAAGGTTAACACTGCCTGGTTTAAACATTTGAAAATGGTTAACAGTTGAAAACATTTGTTAGAAATTTTAAAAAGTAATCTAAAGTTGTAAGTTTCATTACTTTCATAAGGTAATTTAAATACTTACATTACTTATTACATTTTAAATATGTTAGCTGACAATCTGTAACCTATCACATTTCCAAAGTAACCTTACTAACCCTGGTGATGAGCCAGAAGACAAAGCCGAACTCAGTTTATCGTAAGTACGCAGAGCGTGTTTATCGGCTTTTGATCTCTTTGCTGCCATGTGCACAGCTTCCTCTTCTGACATCCAAGGCGGTTAAATGTCAACATTGTTACCTATTCCACATCACACTTCAGGGATATAGATGCTAGATGAACAATCATCTCTGCTAAATCAGGCCACGACACCTTTAATGACTCATTTTGCATTACTGAAATTGCTCCCACAAACCAAGAGGCTCACACAAACAGTCGACTGTGCCAAGAAGAACATTTTCTTTGTGAATATCATCTGCGGCACGTGTACAAGAGCTTGCCGTGGCTCTTGGATGGGGCGACAAAGAATGGGAACCTTGTATGTGGAACACTGCCCATTGTGCAAGGGAGAAACTGGAGGAATTTTTTTCCGGAACAGGCCCGCTCACAGCTTGCGCTTTGCTGTTTGCCTGTGACGCGCGTTGGTCCACCACAAGCTCGGGCCCCCACTAAAATACCCAGAGGAGCAGATGGTCTTAAAACATGACTGCTCCCCCTCCCACATGCGCACCGCACACACACTCATGCACACGAGATACAAACATAAACACGGAGATTTGCCAATATCCAGTCACACAGTCTGTCCAAGGTTCTGCAGAGAGATTTACTGGCACAAATAAGAGACTCAGACTGGACTTTGAGGTAATCAAACAAAATAAAACCACTGCTGCTTCCACCTTAAAGTAGATACTTTGAGATGTATGTAAGGTGTGTAAAATAACACTTCCTTTATTTTTCTTTGATCGTATTATTTGGTATTTTAGCATTTAACGGGTGTTTTATCTGTGCTGTGCATTTGTTTTTGTTTACTCCTGCAGCTGTGAAAAATTAAGTTTCCTCTCTTTTATTATTTAAAGGCATCAAGAGTGGGAGACTTATTTATTTATTTATTTTGGTATTTGCATTGGTGTGGGTGTTTGTCTAATTCCCTGCGTTTAAGTGTGGACTGAAGCGACACATACACACACATTTTACATTTTGCACTCCGCATTTTTCTGCTTGGTCTCAACGTCAACGTGCATTTTTTCCATGTCAAGATAAAAACCAGGAAAACAGCTCACATTTACAAGTATTTCACCATGACAACAGTTTATGCCTCAGTGGGCAGATCACCAACATAACAACAGATCAGGAGCACCGATAGCTCCTTTCTCTCTTTTCTACCTGGCAAACCTGTTCGACTCTGGCAATCCCCAGCCCAGTGGGCAGATGGTGAGCCACAGGCCTCCTCTCTCATTAGAGCGCCATCCCTTCCGCTCTGAACAAAAGGGGGCGACAAACAGAGCCATCACCTGTTCAGCCACACAGACACACATAGTGTGGCCCCATCCCAGTGCTCCCTGAAACACTCCACTCGACGCGCTGTCCCAAACTGGGAAAGCGACTATAAATCTGCCAGCCTCTGTCCCTCTATCACCCCAGTCTGATTTTGGATTACACATAAATAAAAGAAAAATATTTGGCCCGATGGGAGGGACCGTTATTCTTTAAGGCATAGTGCAAGTTGAGATTCATCTACTGTTACATTACAAAAATTCAATCAAAAGCTTAAAAAATTAAAAGCTTAAAAAATGCAGTATTCTTATATTTCAAGCCTAACGGGATGGAGAGAGTCAAAATCTGAAATACTAACCTGCTACCACTGATGTGATTTAGCCTAAGCTGCAGGGATTCTTATGCTTTTTGGCCCTAACCTTTAAAAATTCACCAACTGGGCCACAAGTTAGAGTTTAGATTACACTACATGAACCACATAGCTGAAATACTTCCTGAAACCACATTTCTTTCCATATATTCTTCTATATCTTCATATGGCTACTGATACAGTCATAAAGTTAACACAACTTTCCCTCATTTGAGTAATTCAGATCACTTGTACTTGTGCTTTGTATAAGATTTCTGTTTAGATGTGGTAAATGCACTCGAGGCAATTCCAAGAACGGTTCGGTGTTAACGGCGAAGGCTGTGAAATCCGTCCAGTAATTACTGGCAGTTTGCAAGCACGAAGCATCACACACCCACTGAGAGAAAACACACCCGCTCACTCATGTGTGCACACTTACACATCATCACAAACACTTTCAGTCATGCGAGCTTTCATTAAGGCACACACACATGTGCACACACACGCACACACAATTACACATTACCTAACTCTAACTTGTGACTCATCTGACTCAGTTTTTTCTCGCTCTCTCTCATCACATTGAACGGTCACGCAAAACTGCAAACAGTCACCCTGACCGTAGGTGTTTGACCCTAAAGAACCAAAATTAGATAGACAGAAAGACAGATAGACAGAGAGATAGATAGACAGATAGATAGACAGATAGACAGATAGACAGATAGATAGACAGATAGACAGATAGATAGATAGACAGATAGATAGATAGATAGATCATCATCATGTGTGTAGGTAACCTGAGTAGGTGACCGTGGTCGACCTCCAAGTGTTCAGCAGCTCCCGTACGAGCGCCTCCAGCAGCCGTCCCTCCAACTCTCACATGCAAAGCGTCACACCAGCCCGTTGCCAGCAAGACCTCTCACCACTCTCTGTACCAAGCCCCAGCGGTGGGGAATAAACTGCCCACCCCACCACCATCACCACCGCCACCACCACCATCATCACCATCACCCCTCCCATATGAAAATCAGTCCCTCAGTGTAGCAGCATTGTTCTGAGGCTTCGCTCCAAAGGCTCAGCCATTCATAAATACACTCAGGGCCACAAAGGGCCCCACTGTTCCCCCTCGTCCCAACAAATATGGGTGAGGCTTTGAGCTCCAAGGCCTTCCAATCCAACACGGCCAGTTGGTGTACGCTGGACGGAACCGAGCATATTTGATTGTTTTTGGACTGATGCACGTCCACATGTTTTTGTTTTTGAGGTCAGTGTAACAGAAGGCAGCGAGTAAGTTCGGAGCAGGATGATAACAAAGACAAACATGAGGGAAACCAGTAAAGAGGCCTAAGTATGTGGATGCCATTAAGTCAAGTGTGCCCCAATCTTGACTCTTAACAGCCCAAGTTAAGAAGAAGAAGAGTGCTTTTGCATGTTTACCCCACTGACTCACGAACCTGCTTGTCAGACAGCTGTGGCAGATATTTTTGAGTGTGTTTCACAGGTTTCCAATAGTTTAAGACAGCTGTTTGAGAAGGGTAATTCAATGTGTTCATGTCAAAGTATTGCATAATTCCCTCATAATACTCCAATTAAAAGTCTAAACTTATCTCAAATTCTATATTATATGGCAATAACGTAAGATGGATAAGGAAAAAACAACAACAAAAGACCATACAAGCTGACTGAAGGAAAAAACTGAGAAAGCAGAGACTGCTTTATACATTTTGAACACTTTGTTGTGTCACAACAAGTAAACATATGTGACAAATGGGTTAAACTCTGATAAAGATTAGAGTGAGATTAGAATCCAATGTTTCTGTCAACTCTACACACATTTTATGTTTGCAGAGTTGTATCTAGATTAAAAATATTACTGACAGTGTGACACCATATCCACTGAGTTTGGGTTCAATTAAATCGACTGATCGACTTTTAGCTGACATGAGGTGTCCATGTTTTTGGCACATATGTAGTGTTTCTTATTGGGGGTGGGAATCCCTTGGCACCTGACAAATCAATTCAATTACGATTCAGGGGCCAACGGTCATGATGAATCTTGATTTTATCTTAGTGTGACACAGCTTACATATAGCATGGCTCTCATTCAATTCACTTTCCGTCAACTTTGTAGAAGCCAAAGGACCCTTGTGGTAAGCCATGTTTATTTCTTGTTTTTTTTATATGCTCCCTGTTAACTGTCCAGGTGTGCAGCACGCTGCTATTACGTTTTCCACCTTTTTCGTTCTATCGATTTTATTGTTATTTAAAATTTCAGTTATCGATTACTGGACATTTCTGAATCAGTTCAGAATCGCCCATGTTTGAATCGCAATGCAGAAAGAATTGGAGAAGAAATGATTTTTTTTCCCCTCCACCACTATTTCTTACATCAGAGGTTAAGGAAAGAATTAAAGTATCCCTGATGTCTGCAGCTCATATGTTGACGTTAATGACTTAAGTTACACATTTGTTGTAATGTAAGTGCAAGGACATTGCCAACATTCATGTTCTTATAAAGCAGCTGAAGATGTTTAATTTTGTAATGCTGTGCTTCTTAACTTCAGTGATTAAGTTCATGCACCACTTCAACTGATCATGTGTGTCTGATGTCAAAAAAGTAACTTTGTTCCGATATGATCAGAAGTCTAAATAGTAGTGAAAATGGTAAAAAGGTTCAAACCCACATAAATGGGAATAGAATACTTATTTTCATCCTGATGATACTTTTGATCTTCACTGGGGTTTATGTTCCTTTACTGAAGTCAGGACTGACGATACGATACGATACAAAATGATACACTTTATTGTCCCCACGGGGAAATTTGTCTTGGACTTCATGTGCCAGACACATTTCTCTGCCTTACAGAAGAATCAATAAACTCAACACCAAAAACCAACACGCTCCACATGTAAACAGAAGCGCATACCTGTGCAAAACACAAGAACATATTGCACATTATCCACATTGCACCGATCCACTTAAAGCACAACATAATTACAGAAGGATCAAAATTTAAGAGGGCACCATGACACGTGCAAGAGTTATGTGTGTCCATAAAGTTTCTGTGACCTGGAGACACACTCACATTTACGAGAATCATCACCCTGACAGATTAAAGATACAGTCTTAACAGTTTCTATTCCGGTTATGCTTGGGTGGTTTTTGTTTTTGAAAGTTTTAAATGTGCCTTGTCCATTTTCTGTTGAATTTGTCAAGGGAGAAGTTATCTGACTTTGTGACGGCCAAAGTTTTTCTCTCTGTGAAACAAGTGCGCTACCTCTCTGATCTGAGACAGAGCCGACTCCTCAGTGATGTCCTTGAAACAAATAGTGAACTGACATCATCCTGAAGCTGCCTTAAACACACTGATTTCGTTTTTGGACTCCACAGGCTGTGCAATAGCTCCCCCTCCCAACCTTTCACCCTTCCTGATGTTCAGCACAGAGCAAAATTCATCTCAAGAGCCACTGGGTTACTTGGTTAAATGATCAAATTGTGATTTTTCTGCTGATCATGCTCCTCTGAACCCTTCTTTGACAGTCAAATGTTGTTTTAAGAAAACTTGAGCATCACATTAAAGGAAATAAGCCTGCGTTAACATGTAAATCTAGTCTTCTTCATTACTACCCTTGATAAAAGCACATTATAAAGCCTAAATGTGGCATTAAGATGGCTCACAGTTGCATGGTGCTGTTACCGTGTCATTAAACTCCAACACTTGTGCACACACACCCCCCACTCCTCCTGACACAGGAGCCATTGTCTCCCGAGGCCTTCTGGGACAGAACAGCTCAGCTCGAGCCTGACACGGCACAACACTGGGAAGTCGATGTGCACAGATAATTGTCTTTTAATCACAACAATCCCCTTTTCTCTGCCCTCGCTTGATTGTTTCTGTCTCTTGTTTGACCTTTTCTCTCTCAGTTAGAACTCATGTGGCTTTTAGCAAGTTCGACCAGCTACATCCAGCTTGTGAGCAAAGGTTGTTGTGATGCAAGCAGGGCTGAACCTAAGAACGAAAGGGTTGAACGCAAGAGGGGACTTTGGGGCAAATGCTGTTACTAAGAACAAAACTGTTATTAAATCCATTAAAGTTGTGTCTTCAACTTTAATTATCATCAAGCATACCTGTAACTCAATATATGGCTTTTGATGACAGTAATTCAGGTGAAACTTTTTTGTTATAGGGTGGCCTGTTTTACCGTCTGTCTCATCAGAAACACTTCGATCATATAATCATTTCACACTGGACTAAAACCCACTACCTATCCTTTTTTTTTTTTTTTTTCTCCAAATGAAACGGATACACTGACTTTCCAGGTCAAGGGACTTTGCAGTAGTCACAGGTACTAATCAGCTTTAGCTCCAGTCAGCAATGATGTAAACGTAACACCTGAGCGAACACACTAATTTCATTTCATTTTTTTTTCCAGTACAAAGCTACGATGCGTGTTGAATTTAAACACCATCTGGGAACAACATGCAACTGCGATTATGCTCTATGTATCTTGCAAGATGCAACACTGGCAAGACAGCAAAGTGAGAGAGAGTGTCTTAGAGGGAAATAAGGAAACAGGCGTCTGGCATGTGAGAGACACTGCGATGTACAACAACATATTCCGTTGGTCTCAGCTGGATAGACAACAGAAAAAACTTTTTGATCCACAAACGTAGCGTTAACAGTGACTTTTGCAACAGTTGCCAACAATCCTTGTTGGTGTGTAAAGAGTAAAACACACCAATAACACACATGAGAACATGCTTTTACAGCCCTATATTGTACACTTGGAAGGGGGTGTGGGGTGGGGAGGGTATGTGGGTGAGTGAGGGGGTTGTTGGGATTGTGCTGGACAGAGATGGGTGAGAGAACAACTTGCTGAGAATGGATCCATTGTCCCTCTGTCCACTTCACTGGACAGAAGCAGTGGATGGATGGCATTTGCAAAAAACTGTGAGAAATTATTGAATTTGATGTTTTTATCGCTCTACTTTTAAAATGTTTGCCAAAGTCATTTTTATACTAGGTCATTTTACTTAACATGCAGAAATGGATGGAGATCGATTACCATCAGCAGGCTCAAAACCTACTACAATGATTTTTTGTTTGTTGGTTGGTTTTTGTTTGTTTGTTTCAGCAAAAGAAGAAAATACTTTTATTTCAAAGTCAAATTAAATTCCAGTGTCAGCACCAAACATTTAACTCAATCCAACTCAGTGACCCAGATTAAATCTGAGACTCAGTAAAACACTGAACTTGCTGTTTCTTTGCAATCAGAATGACAATATTTTTCTATGTTCATTTATCTCAATGAGGGATTATTGACCCAATTCAGGGTGACATGCTGCTGTCCCTGTTTTGCAGATTTTTATTCCCAAAGGTGCAACTAATCTCATATTTGTCCTACTTGGCCCAAGTTCCCACATTGCGCTCCAACTGTCATTTAGTGCAAAACGGACTTGGATTGAGTCTTATATGCAGGTCATATAGCAGGTCTTCTGACTGAAAAACAGTGAACTGACGAGTCAACCAACAATAACATTTAAATCAGTGAGAGCAATGACAGCCATTTATCTGCACAGAATGACAGTTAACATGGCTGTGAGGACAAAACGTCAATTACTGATAATGTGGTGACATTTTTCATGCTGAGAATTATATATAACCCAACGTTTGTCTGCTTTAATTAATCAAAATCTCAGAAAAATTAGTCAAAATTTTCAACAAATGCATAATTCAAGTGTGTTAATAAAAAAAAAAAAAGCAGGTTAGTTATTTTTTGTGTAACATCCTCAGCTGTAACCCCAGAATATGTGTTTTCACTTTAAATATGGATATACTACAACACTAAAACTGTTTCCAAAGGCTCTTAACTTCAAAAATACAACTTAAAGATTTAAAAAATAAGAATTTGAACGCAGGAGGGGAGAACAAATGTAGAGTTTTTTGACCCCGAGTGAAGCAAATCCAAGCAATATTTTCAGGATTGAATTAGGAGTAATGAAGAATAATTGCAGATCACAGAATAGCAGAGCTCTTACCTTCTCAGCTGATCTGAAGCCAGTGAGGAGCTCAGAGTCGTCTTCTCTCCTTCGGCATTTGCTTCCTCTCCTGCTCTCCCTCCTCCCTCCTCCCTGTCAGCAGATTGGCTCTTTGGCATACAGAACCTGTGATGGGGGTGGAGAGGGGCAGCTGTCAGCTTTAACATTCACACATTATTTTTATTTCACTGAAGGATAACTCTGTTTTCCATTACTTGAGTCTTTAAGTGTAGTTTTGGCCATTATTTTTAGCCTTATGGTAACATTTAACTCACTGAAGGAATTGCTAAGAGCTGAATCGTGGTAACATCATCACAATGAAGTCTGACAGGAAGAGAAACACGATCAGTCGACAACCAAACAATCTGATATCTTCGCTGGATTATTTAAATCATACGGAGGCGTATTGCTACCACGCCATTAAAATAAAAATGGATCAGTATCATGTTTTAATATGACAGGATTATTGTTATAACATAAACGTATCACATTAAAAATATGAAATTTTTATCATTATAAAAATTCAGTCTTGTTATAACGATAAACTAATAATGTTATAACATAATAATCTATTGTTATAACGTGGTAATTTCTTGCTATAATAATGAACTTTTCAAGCTACAACGTGACAATATTTAATAAGTTAAAGTAATACATTTCTTGCTTTAATAGCATAAATAAGGAATTTCTGAACTTTCATTGTTAAAACAATAAAAGTTTTTCATTATTACACTGTTTTTTGTTATTACAATAATTTTTTACATTATAATGTGTGAAGATTCATGTTTTAACAATACAAATACTATATTGTTATAACAATAAAAGTTTCCCATTATAACTTGATACCACATTATAAAACGATAAATTTGTTTTAACAATATAAATAGTATATTGTTAGAAAAAATATAAAATATCATGTTATCCCATGATATTTTATTGTTATAACAATTGACCTATCATGTTAAAACATAATACTGATCCACTTTTATTTTTATGGTGTGGCAGCAATATTCTTCCATAAAATCATGATAATTGCAGGTAAAACTGGAAGTAAGCACACCATAAGTGTTGTTTAGAATAGAGTAGAATGCCTTCATTGTCTATTGAATGCCTTTATTTACTGCAGAGCATTACAAGAAACTTTCATATATATAGTAAATAAACTGTAAAAATAAGCAGATATTGCACAGTCATCGTGTATTGCACAATTCTAGCTAGATAATATTATTGTACTTAGCCACAATATTACATAATTGCTAGTGAAAGTTCAGTTCTTTCATGGAGCATGAATAACCAAAAGCGTTGGTTATCATGCATAGTTACAGAAAAGGTTATGCTTGTTCAAGTTCAAAATTGAACCAGGAAGGTGTACCACAAGCTGTCATGGACAGAAGTTTTGAGTAATACTTTTACCAATCTTCTTCACTTTCTCTTTTCCAAGTAAGCTAAAAATGTGATCATTTATTCATTCCTGCCCAATCTGACTTCTATAAACCAAGACCTTAGCAACTACTTTGTTAAGTAAAAAGATATAAGGGCTGCAGGGGGCACTTGAGATTTCTTTTTAATGTTAGAAAAATAAAACACCAGAGAAGAAAAAATATCAGTCATAAAATCATAAAATAATTATCATTGCATGATGATGACAAAAATTGTTTCACCATGAATTTATAGATTGATTCTAAATAGATACGTGGCATTTACGTGTTTGTCAGTGACAAGGTTGTTAATAAATCAGACACTGATGGCACTGTATTGTACCTCAATGCATTTATTTTTTACCAGATGTGTTTTGCACTGGTCAGGGGCACTTTGCTAAAATAGTACTTCAAAAGGGTACATCATTGAAAAAAGTCTGAGAACCACTGGCCTAGGCTATCATGTGGGCTTCGTTTGTTTTGTTTTGTTATGTCTTCTTTGTTTTGTTTCATTATTGTTGCTATTTCTGTTGTTCTGTCATGTTGGTCTGTAAATCTGTCTGCAAAATGTAAAGTGTTTTGAGACCATGTTTTTGGTGATTTTACACTTTAAATAAAGATAAATTGAATTGAATTGAACTACAGCACTGAGGGGCTTTGAAAACTGAGTGAGTTGAATAGGTGGAGAGCGAGTTGTGGGCAAAGCAGTTAGGAGCCTTTTAGCAGCAGGAGGTAAGCTAAGAGTTTATTTTTAAATTTTTGTCATTATGAAGAGGATTTATCTTTACATCAACCTTCCAAAAATCCATTTGTCAAACTTGTGCGAGCAACAAAGCAAAAAGTTTGATGATGGGGGCTTGATGATGTCATAAAATAAAATGAAATGACTCTCCCTTAAAGTCAAAGTTTCTCTCTTTCTAAAAGATGGTCCGGCAGGTGGCAGTGTGACCTGCTGCACTTGGAATTATGGGGGGTTTCCATCCAGCAGCAAGTCCAGAAGCCAGAAGATAATGATTATGCTTAAAGGTCACTGCTGCATTGTTGCTACCGTATCCTGTTTTCATCATTGCATTTTTTTTTTTTTGCCACAGTTATGTTGAAGGAACATTACTGGGTTTCCCTGTACACTTTGGAGAGCATGACAGTTCTAATGGGAATTTTCCTAAACTCTGTAGGGTTGATATAACAAGCTGCTCACACTTAATAATTGTAACCTCTAATGATACAGTGTCCTATGAGTAGAGATGATTAACACAAACCTCAGTCACTGTCAGCATCCTTTAGTATCTGTGACATCAGAGTGTTGATTGACAGCAGGAAGGAAGTACTGTGTTGAGATGGTTGCCATGGCGAAAGACAAACGCTGCCGGAAATCAAGACACCCGAGGCAGAAAATAGATGGAGTACTGAAATCAAAACAGGGCCATTTAATACAATTATTCTGATTGTTAAATAAACAACTCAACAAAATTAAGATTATCTAATGTATTCTTACCTGTGAAGTAACACCACATGTGGAGGCTAAAGTGATACAGTTCAGCCCCTCTCCATCCTGAGTCAATTCACTGACATCTAACCTGCTGCATCTAATGTTACACCCTAGAGTTTTAACTACAGTATTAAAATTACTTTGATAATTGTAAAAGTCATATTTGCCACTAAGAAACTAATATCTGAGTTGAAAAATTACAAACATCCTTACTAATTACAGAGAGTACACACGCAGTCATAATGTAGCAGGAAGCCTTTAGAATGAATCCTAGAATGAAAACGGTTAAATTTCAAGGTCACAATGAGACAGTTTCAGGTACGCATTGACTAAACTCTAAATACATTTTTATCTCTGTAATTTATGGAGTTATGTGGAATACAATTGTGCACAAAAGCACAGTTAATAGAGAATATCCTTTTAAAGGATATATTGGTTATATTTATATGCAGGCAGATGACTTTTGAAAGTAATACATCAAGTTTTTAAAAAATTTGTGGAATAATCAAATGAAATAAAATGATTGTTTAGCTTATCTCTGTTGAAGATGGGCAAGTACTTGTGAGCCAGTAGTATTACGACGCTGGAACCATGTGGTATCTCTGGGTCGTCAGTGAACAAGAGGGTTTGAAATTGTCTCTAGGACCTTAATCATTTACCAAGTATTTATTGCAGGCTTCTGGTGAAGGATTTTGATGTAATATTTAATGGAATAGGGTTTGTTTTACCACTCTTACTTTCATCAAGGGTCTGACTCCAGAACTTCCTCAGTGTCTCAGCAAAGAAAGCTTTTTATCTAAAACTGTGCTTTTTTGAATGGAACAGTAATGAGCAACTTTTGTGATTAACATGTCTCAAGTCGTAGAGAGAACAGACTACAGTCCGTGACATCAGCACCACTGCTGCAATCTACTGTGCCTTCAAATCACAGAGCGACAAGACGATGTCCTCTAGTGGTAAAACTGAGCAAGTCAAACAAATCGCCTGTCAACAGAGATCTTTATTGTAAAATTAGGTTATATCACATCACAATAAACATTTACATTTTCAGGGTGTATTACTGGTCGGCTGTACAATATACTGAAGGTTAAACTTGACATTTCATGTATAAAACAAAAAAATAAAAAATAAAATGTAGGTACTCAAACACAATTTCTAACTAAGACCATTTTGTTCACCAGGTTTCTAAACACATTGAGCACACCAACACAACTAAAAGCACAAGATAAAATCAATTTTTAAATGTACATAGCTTTTCTTACAAAAAAATTTCATTTTTCACAATTAAAAAAAGGCAGAAAATATATGGAGAGCCCAACACATCTACTTTAGCACTGAAATCAGATATGAAAATAGATAAACCTCACAATAAAAAAAAAAAGCTGGAACCAGTCGGGACATGTTTACTCACAAACATGTAAACACCTTTACAGAGAATTATGTAGCGACCTGAATTTACATCTACAAGTAAAATTCTGTACACACTAAGGCACTTGTGGCAGCCACAAAGTTTTATACATGAAAAGGCACATAACATTCTATCTGTGCGCCTCTTCCACTTGGAAAAAATAAACACATTTAGCATTGATTTCTGCTAAGTTCACCCTAAATTATGCAACCTAAAATTCAGCACAGCAAATGAGCAGTGTGACGACTATTTACAGTCTTAGAAATCAACTGTCTCCTCTTTTAGTTGAATGGTAACGTCATGTTTGGTTTCAAACCACCAGGCTCTCCCGACTCACAGCTCCGTTCTGTAAGACAAGAAAAGTCGTGTCAGCCAAGGTTTACACACTTACAAGTTTACAGGTAGCTATAATGATAGTTTTACGTTGAACTTACTTTATTTTATTTTAGTGTTTGCTAGTTTTAGTTTTATTTCAGTTTTTCAAAAGGATAAGTTGAATTTTTTATATATTTAGCTTCTTGTGTCAAGAGGTTCTGGTATGTGACCCTAAACCACAGCATGGCTCCCCAAGTCTGTCCCTAGCCTGGATAAATCAGGAAGTGCACGAGCCTGTGACAACTGTAAATATTTTCATCTCAATGTCACGATACCCCGATGGGTGCAACTACAAAATACTACAAATAGCATTTATAAAATGCACTTCCTAATGCTTAGAATTTAAATATTTTTGACTCTTTGAGCTTGACGGGGATCTAACTGTCACTGTGCAACTTTATATAGAAGAATAACTTAAGTAGATTTTTTTTTTAATTTTAATTAGATTTGTAAGGAATTGTTTCAGTTCATTTAATTTGAGTTATTATTTTAATTTTTTGTTTGTTTGTTTGATTTTTTTTATATCAACTACCCTGGTGTCATCGCAACAATTTAACTGAAAAATAACAAATACATTGTGGGAGAAGAAGAAGAAGAAGAAGAAGAAATTCATAAATTCATGAATTGAAATAAACTGTCTACATCACAGTTCATTTCATTACAATTGTTCACCCATCAGTCCCCATATTTCATTTATTTATTTGACAAACAATTTAAACATGAAGTGATTTAAATGCATTTTAGTGCCCCTGTAGGACTTTATGAAAAGGATTAGGAACATTCCATATTTTCTCCTATTGTCAACAAATCCAAGTATTAGTCCATTTGTCAGTCTTGCACAGAGAGCCACAATAATTCTTTGAATTAAAAAGAACGGGGGGGAAAAGTGCAAAGGGTTTTTTTCAGCAATGGATTAATACACCTTTGGTGTGCTGGCGAGTATTCATGGCACCTGTGGGTTTGACTCAAACTAAACCATTCTGCACTCGTAATAACAGGGTAACATGTCAGCCAGTGCATCAGTGTTGCTCAGGGACGTGTCTTTGATAGTTTTAGGATAATAACTGAGCT
This sequence comes from Naso thynnoides, assembly GCA_029783665.1. Classification (NCBI taxonomy): domain Eukaryota; kingdom Metazoa; phylum Chordata; class Actinopteri; order Acanthuriformes; family Acanthuridae; genus Naso; species Naso thynnoides. The sequence continues at coordinate 6,634,662 of JAQLOL010000025.1, read as the reverse complement.
CTGGGGCACAGAGGATCAAGCTGTTTAAGGCTTTGGCTGCACAGATCATGCTTGTTTTTAGGATGACTTCATTGTTTGGTTTCGTCTTTCACAGGATTATTTGTCAAATTCAAGTATCACCAGACATATCCTTTAATCTTGAAGCTAATAAAATAAAGTGAATTTCTCATGATCCATCCCATCAAAGAAGTCACACCTTTGATCATGATAACCACAAAGCCTACTTCTTAAAGGGCACATTTGGAATTTTTGAGGTATGTCTTAAAACAATCAGGGGTCCACGGGAACACTGACACTGGTTTTGCTTACTCTAAATCATTCCACCTGTTGCTGTTAAATTTTCCTGTCACTGCACACAGCACAGTACAAGCACTGAGATGAAAATGCAAATTTGCATCTAACCACAAGGGCAAAAAGCAGTCAAGTGCAAAGTAATGTGCAAATGCATAGGAATGATACACGGAATGAACATCAAAGGCTGATATGAATATGTGAACATGTGCAGTGGTATATATAAAGTGTACAGGAGGTATCAGTACATGTATGGACAGTGTTTTAAGTGTTTGGGAAGAACATATCCACATAGTGAATGTGCAGTAATGAGTCAGTAATCAGTGAGGCAGAAGCAGTCACAGTGCACATTCCATTACGATTACAAAAACTCCACAGTGAGCAAAACCAGTTTCAAGTCCTTGACTGTTTACATTTCACAGCAGCTGAGCACTGCTAAGAAATATGAAATGTTCTTGATTTTTTTTTTTGAGACACAAAAATTATAATAAGTTTGCAACTTACTGTTCCTCACTCACTCATAACTCACCTTGCGGAGATTGCTTTTCTTTGATGATGACACACTTTCATCGTCACTGTACGGCGGAGGTGGAGGTGGTGGGTAGTCATCTCTGCGCCCGGGGTAACCAGAGGGTGGGTTGTGAGGAAGTGGTGGGGGGCCACGCGGCGCTCTCCCCCGATCTGAGCGGTCGCTCTCGCTATCCAGGCGATCACGGCTGCGTGCCCTCTGCTGCTCACCCAACTTCTTCCTCTCCATGGCTTCTCGCAGGAAGCTGTCATCATAATCGTCTCGCCTGCCCCTGCCATCGCGGCCAGGCCTGTCCAGGTCCATCAGATCATCACGGCTGCGGCTGCGTCTCCCAGGGAGGCCACCGTAGGCCCCTCTGTCTCCCCTCCGGCGATCATCGGGGGAGGGGTCACGGCGTCTGCGGTCATCAAAGTCGCGGTCGTAGCCGTTGCGGGCGCTACTGCTCCACCCATCATCCGAGCTGAAGAGACAGAGAGCAGCAAATTGAGAGGGAATAGGAAAATATCGGCTAATCACCGAACCTCTATCAAAATTATAGTTATTTTAAATTTGTGGGAACTCTGATTTAAAGCCAGGTTAGCTTTAGATATCCAAGTTGTACTTTTTTGCAGGTACAATAAAGATAAAGCTCCCATAAAGTCGAATAATTTTGATATTAGTAAATGTATTTTGTAAGTTGTCATTCAAAGGTGTTGCCTTCCATTTTGAAACTAGGGACATTAAATATATTTTTTAATCATACTTTAAACTACTAGGTTATTTAACACAGACAGTAGAGACAGGCTTAGACTGGCCTTGTACAGATGTCTCCTGTGTGAAAGGCTTAGACGGACTTCAATTTGTTTTTATGAAGTCTATGAATGAAATTTTATTTTCAAACTAATGAATTTTAAAAATGTGAATAGATATTAAGAGCCATCAGCCTGTTGTACAGTGTAAGACAGGGTTTGGAAACCTTTAGATGTTTTACATTCAACAGGAATTAGCAAATTTTTTTGACTATTGCAGTCATACAGTTTGCTTGCGTCTCTTTTACAACATAAATCCGCATAACTGCGCCTACGGCTGTAAAGTCATGTTCCTTGTGTACTAACTTCATTTTTATGTTGGCTCATTTTTGATTCTGGAAGCAGACAGGAAGGTTTTTGTAGTAAACTGCTAAGCTATTAACATTAACTGATGAGTGTAGAAAGGGGGGGAGGCTATTTTAAGTCACATGTAATAAAGGTCTTTTAACAAATTGTAAAATAATAAACTGTAAATTAATTTGAACAGTGATGCTGAGAGAAATGAGACCTGCATCATGAAAAAAAAAAAACCTTTGTAATGTTTGATGAATTGCACTGCTGCACAGAAACAGCACAAATGTACTATAGGAGAACCTCAAGTTAACGAATGCTGCTGCTAGATAATGTGTAGGTGACTTACTGATGAGGCGTGGGTGTGTTCTCACGGTTGTGACATTAACCACCAAAACCATTAAGTGTGCCGGCATGTATTCACATTCTATTAAGGGACACCACCCAGTGTATTCATCCAGTTTTACTGGTTGAAAATTTTACCTTAAAATTTCCTGTGAACCCCCTTTAAAAATAAAAGGCAGGCTCACTAAATTCAAGCTATCAAAAAATGTTAAAAATAATAATGGTGAAGATCAGCTTTGGTTTTATCACATGCTCTAGTTATGCCTCATCCAAACTGGCTCTGCCATTATTTCTTATTAAACCCTTCTGATAAAAACTGCTGAACAAAAAAAAGATAAAAGTTAAAGTAAAATTATGATTATTGTGATAATTTTCTTATTTACCTGCATACTTTACAACAAATTATTTAAAAAATGCACTAAATGGGATGACACAGAAAAAGATGTGGTCTTGTTGGAGAGAATGGAAAGGAAAAATCACAGGTTTCCTGTTGTATTATTATTTTCAATGCATCAGTGCCTCCCCTTGCATAACTTCTAATAAATGGTACATGCCCGGGAAGCCCCAGCACAGCACACAGACTCCTCCACAATGACATCTGTAGCCATTTTGGGGAAATTAAAATTAGATGAACTGTGCCAGAGCTGGAATTCAAAATAATCTGTATATGTATACCAAACATACATGTAGTATGAATATACTATATTTATACAAGCACACATGAACTTAAATAAATGTATTCATATACTTTAATAGACACTTTGCAAAGTGAAGCACACATCCACACCTACTAAAGTAAGATTGGCTAAATGATAAGTGCTGCTGGGTACTTTCCAATGTTCCAAATAACAAACAACACATTTACAGTAACCTCAGGTGCATTTATATTTCCATAACATCTATGATCATCTGTGGATGTGATGTCACACAGGAGGTTCTGTTGCCAAATAGATTGTTGTTAAATATGATTAAAAAAATAATAAAAATCAAGATACGTGTAAATGGGAACATTTTGCTTGACATCAGGGGTTTTACTTCCTCATTTTCGTCTACTTCCTAATGTGTTTAAAAAAAAAAGGAAAAAAAAGTCACCCTTAGTGGGCATAAGCTGATTTAATCACTTCAGGATCTTAAAGTATCTTATCATCACATGGCTAGAAAAGGCAAATAAAGTAAAAAAAATTAGCCATTTTAAATGTAAATTGAGTATTTTACATTTATTAGGCTAAAGAAATATCTAATATACACTGTCAATTCAACAAGTAGACCTAACTCTTTTATGTAGAACTAAAATTTTTAGTCTTACGATTTTTTGAGCAAAGAAATATAATTACCAAATATAACATGGTCTGCATTAGTTATGATCTGTAAAATTGGTGCAATTTAGTGTAAAGTGTTACTCAAAAAAGAAGAAGGCCGTGTTGATCTTTTAGGGAACAGCAAGGATGTGTAGTCTGGATAATGTACATATAAACCTACAGTTAGACAGTTTAAAACATGGCAATCAATAGTAGAGCCTTGATGCTGACTGCATCTATTATCTCTATTAAAGGGAACGCTGCTTTAACACTAGCTTCCATCTGACCCAGTCTCCATCTAAAATAAGTAAAGGCTGTAAATAAAAGCCCGAAACAAAGCAACCTTAAACCAAAAAGTTCCCCATGAGTTATTCACTAAGGAGCCAATTAAGAGCTCACACAAGAAGGCTGTCCCTGCCTCACTGAGGTACACATTCACCAAGTAAATATTGGAAGAACCTGTTTGTGTCTGCTGCAGCGTCAGCTGTTGTCTACTCTGCTCTCACACATCCAGGGGGCAGGGATTCATGCGTCAGACTGCTCTTTCTGGACTTTAGTTCTGCCTTCAACACTATCATCCTGCAAACTTTAGTCAATAAACGGCCCTCTGCTGCTAAGTTATTGTCGCCACTCCTTTGAATTTCTTTCTTTCTCTCTTTCTTTCTTTCGTCAAACACACCACCACCGATCCGACACACCTCTTCACCCACACAGCACAGTCTGCAGTGTAGTCAGAAGAGCAGCGGCTGGGGGGGCGGGGGGACTCCTATTGGAATTCATACAATGTTAATTACTCATCAGAGACTTGTAAGTCTCAGCACCACTGGTGCATCAGGTCAGAGTGTCGTTGAGAAAAATAGGGCTGTGAATTACCGGAGAAAAAGAAAAAGGTTGAACTGATCAGCTGAAGAGAACTTAGAATAGATTTTACAAGTTAACTAGACATTCGCAAAATATTGATGGACAACTAACGTTAATCTTAAGTAACTTAAGTTAGTTGGGCCTGGCGCTAACTCAGTGAATCGCTAACTTAACGTGGATAAAATTATTGATAATATCTACATACTATGATGTATTAACTGCTGACTGCATTTTCAGATGAGCTTGTTAA
>JAQLOL010000025.1:6601469-6629909 GCA_029783665.1 Naso thynnoides | reverse complement strand
ATATCAGCTGTTAAAGACAAATTTAGTTGTAATTTTTTAAACAAGTTGAGACATTTTACTCATAATCATTTGTTCTCAAATTTATTTATGTGGCACTTAAACGTCTGAAAGTCTAAAGACAGAGACTTACTGTTATGTTGTTAAATTAAATGATGCTGTTATAAATTAAAACAAAACAAATTATGAGTATTTTGAAAGTTTTGATAGTTTCACTTTAACCATTTAAAGAAATCTTTCACTCTACAAAATGTCAAGTGTTTCTGATTTCTTTCTACTCCATACAGGTATTAAAATAAACATCTTTTTAGAACAAATGCATTAAGCCGAGGAGAGCTGAACAATACGAAGCAATGAGGGTTGTGGGAGTAGTAACGGCAAGAATATAAAACTACTTTCACCCCTGCAAATTGGGCCAATAAAATCACATTTCCTATGGATTTAACAAACAAAATACAATTCGTAAACTCATGACCCTTTGGAGAAAAGCGTGAGCCTAAACTTCTTTAGCTTTTACACGGAGCCCAGTTAATCATTTCCTACTGCTCCCTCATCTTTAGGCTCAGGTAGGCTAGGCTAAGCTAAGCTAATCGATTGCTGGTGCTAAGTTTCATATTTACATAGGAACATGACAACAGTATCAATCTTTTTAATTAACTCTCAGCAGAGAGAAAATATAGTTTCATTAACAGTATAATCTTTCTTTTCAGTAATAAAATGGTAACATGAACTGTGTTTAATCCCTTGTGGTTAGCACCACTGTAAGTGTTCTAATCTAAACAATAAATACGTAGGTGTGGCAAAATATGTGAGCCAGTTTTTGTTACACAAACCCAGAGCTTACAAAAACTGTGAAATGTTGGTGACATCAAAAATTGCATCATCATTTAGACTTAATGCACAGGTAAAAACCCCCACGAAAGTACAGAACCAGAGCACATGATGTGATTAACTGCTGCTGGGACTCTCCCTGTTGTAATGTTTTTTTTTTAATTATTATTTCATAGCATAGTTCTTGGTGCATATTTTTTGTTGAATGCAATCAAACCAACACTCAATTAGATGAATACATTGTTAAAACACAGACACTGCATGGAAAATTAAAAGCTCTTTGGAATTTAATTAGAATTTTACTAGATTAAAACAGGCGTTTTAATATTTCTCAACTTTCTTGAACATGAACTAAAACTAAACCCTTTTCCATTTTATTTCCTTTAAAATAAACCAAAGTTGTCAAATGTTTCGTGCAAACAGACATACAAGAACTTTACCAACATAATGTAGTCCTTTTTGGAAAAATTTTTATTAAGAGTCAGAAATGGATTCAAAATTCTAATTTAATAATCTGGCCATCACTGTGTTTTGGTACTTGACAATGGGAACTGATAAGTTTTTTTATTGATACCAATGCCATTGTCAGTTCTGCTTATCAGTCTGATTCTTTATTGGTTCTTGATCAGTTTTCTGTGTGGAAAAAAGTAGGTCTCACAGGTTCTCAGTATCAGCATTGCAAATGTTTGATTATCACCACTGATTATCAATGAGCTTTCTGCAGACAGAGCAAAGGCTGCACTGTCCTTGCAATTGAGTTCTGCATTTTTCATTTCAACTTAATATACCCGGCCACTGATAAGAGGAACTGATAAGCTTAAACGTGTCAGTACAGATTCTGATTCCAGTTTGCTACTGAAACTGGCTGTCAGTTCCCTTCCCTACTCAAAGTTCCACACGTTTTAGTCCAAAAAAGCACTACCCACCCTGGACTAAAACATTAGAGAATAATCAGGCAGAATTTGGGTCTGATTTGCCACCCCATGATCAATTGTGTGTTTTCTATGAGCTTCCACATTCCTGGAATTCCCACTCTGAAATAATTAAGCATGAATGCCAAGTGTGTGGCTCAGTGTCTTAACAGAATCATAGGTGGGCTGAAACTGGGTGTGTGCATTCTCATTATTAAACTATTCAAAATCAGACACATCTGTTGTCTGTGGTGTCCCATGTTTACAACATCAGTTCAAATTTGAGAACTTTCAAGTTGACACAAGGCATTATATATTAATTTTAAAAAACTACAAGTGCAATTTTAGTAGCTTTCAAACAGGTACTTACATGCTCGTGGGCAGCAGCAGCGATCTGGACAGCATGGGCAGCTGATGTAGCAGCAGCAGGTGTGTGGACAGCACTGGCACCAGCAGATCCCGATCATGATCAGCAGCAACAAGAAGCCAAACACGACCAGAACAACCAAAAGCCAATCTGTAAGGCCGGGAGGGATGTGCATTAGAATCATTTACATCAAAGGTTTACATTTTTAATCCACAAGACGTGATTTTAACAGATAACATAAGTCCAGAGAAAAAGACATTTTTCACTGGCCTTTTAAAATCATATTCTAGGGTGATTTCCACAAAATTTAGGTTAATAGTTTGCAGCTTTGTACGAATGACCGTAAGAGAGATAAACAACCATTTTTAACTTCTTCCCATTGTTCAAAAAGAAGCCTTAATATCCCTGATGACAGAGCTGCTGCCTTGCTCTGATGATGTCATTTAGAGTCAGAGTCTGGGCATGGCTCGGGGGATGAAACTGTGGTATCCAAGTCCCCACACAGCTGCCCGACTCAACCGCCTGCTAGGGCTGACTGTCAATTATGGTTTTAAATCCCCAAATAACTTTTTAAAACCAAACTTATCAGAAATGTGAAATGTGTGAAATGCGTGCTTTGATGACTTAGTTTTATCTATCATGGAGGGGCAAAATTATGACTTATTGCAGCAAAAAATCACAGACGTTTTAAATGTTTTGGCTTCACTTTTTCCAGGAGCTGTCATGTAGTCCATCCTTTTACAGTCAATGTCCCGGACGTACAGTTTTCAGCAGATTATGTCCTTTTGTTTTTGTAATAACTAGCCAAAAAGTTTGAAATACAAAAGTGGAGTAGAATTAAAAAATCCATTTTGGTTAGATGGTCTTTTAGCAGAGAAAATCTTTAGAAAGTGATCCAAAAATTGATACTAAAGAACAGGAACAAACAGAAAATAACAAGTTTGTTGCTTGACAGAAACATCACAGTCTCTGAGTTCTCCGGTCTAAGCAGTTGGCTGCTTTTTGTGTGCAAAATGACACTTCTGCTACACAGACGGCTTTTACAGTTCAACTGCATTGCTATCATAGCCAAATGTGTTGCAATATTTACAAAATAAGGACCACAGATGGTCAGTATACTTGCACTTAAAGCAGTTTTCTCCACACAGTTTCAAAGAGCCAGCTCTTTTAAGTGAACGATTGGAGCCGCTTCTTTTTTTTTCTTTCTTTCTTTTTTTTTTTTTGTCCAGTATAAGTCATGTATGTGCACACATATTAATCATAGGGAAAACAGTGCTCAATTTGGCTGAATTATAATAAGTGCATAAGTATAAGAAGTGGTAAAATGAAGAGCTGTTTGGCAGCCGGCTCTTTTTTGGTGAGCTGAGCCAAATGATCTGGCTCACTAAAAAAAAAGCCAGAATTGAATGAAGTGGATTTTTGCCTGAAAAATATGGATACAAAATGCTACGTGTCGCATTTGGACTCCCGTAAAGGTTAAATTTACTCTCAACTGTTCAGCACTAGAGCGACACTGCTCGTCAAGGTGCTCAGGCAACTGAGCAGCGCTCCACAGGCACTCTGTCGGCTTTTCTCTGCCCTGGTCAATTCTGCTCCTCCTCAACTCCTTTCTAATGAAAGCTAGAAAACCACAGACTCTGTCCATCCCTGTTTTTGTTAGCATAAGCATATAAAATGTCCACATATTGCATTTTGCACATACTTTAACAGCCTTTTGATACTTTGAGCACATGTTACACTAGTTTGTGTGTTTCTGCTGTGTTGTGTTGCAGACAGAGGGGCCGCACAATTGTTTTTTAGCTAGAGCAGCAGAGGAGCATGCGCCGGTCCTGCATTTACCTAACATTAAAAATACATCCACTCAACCCGCGGACAAACAAATTTACCTGCAGCAGCACCTCAAAAGTAGCCCAACCTAGGGTTGCCAGATCCATAGGAAAACCGCTAACCTGGCAATCCTGCCTGTTTCTCACTCCAAAGTTTTCTAAAAAGTTGAAATCCCTGTAAAGATGTCCTGAACTATTATTTTCACAGTATCTAACTGCCGTGTGGTGATGTATATCAGAATGAAATGGCTTTGAACAGGATGTAGAAGCAGGACATAATGTGCAAGGAATTTTACTGGCAAAAACCCAGTTGTTAGCTAAACTAACTAGCTAACCAACTACCAGTGACTGTAACGATACTTCGTTACTCCAAATACATCTGTCCGTCTTTAAATCTCTCTCTCAACTGGTCTCTCTCTGAAACCGTCTGTCTCTCTGTCCGTCTACTGTTACATTTATCTAAATCTGTCTCTATCATCTATCTGTCCCACCGTCTCTGATGATTTTTAGCTCTGAGCCACCTGAAATATTAATTATGATTGACAGGTAGATGTCATGATATAACTGGTTGAAAATATGTTGGCTCTCCTCTACTTAATCATTCAGCAGATTTTGTTTAAATGTGGATTTTTAAAAAATTATCCACTGTTAAAAAACGATAAAAATAAATTTTGTTTTTGTAAAAAAAAAAAAAAAAAAAAAAGGCACACATTTAATTGGCGCACATGACAGGGGATATAAATGGAAAGGGTTAAAAATGCATTTTTTAAATTTAATCTCAATCTTAAATTATGGGATAACTCTCAAAATTCATTTTTGTTATTGGGTATTCACATTATAACATGTTGTCTTCTGTGGTAACTAAGGTCCCCCCCCACCCACCCAGCTTTGCCAAACCAGTAGAGCTGGTTCCTCTGTGTAGGAGAGGCATGATTTTATGCTGCAAGTCAGCTCAGGCAGCATAGCAACAAAAACAGCAGAGAGAGATGAGAGACTTCTGGTTTACATGAGCACAGTGTACACTGACAATAAAGTGGCAAATGCCCTTTTGTTGTAACCACACAGTCAGCTACGGAAATTAACATAGAGTACGGAGAAAGTTGTAGGTGCAAGCAGAGCAGCTAAGTTTAAAGAGAACTGTCATGATATTGCTAAATGCCGTGGGCACAACCACCCACTGTTTACAAAAAGACAATTACTTTACAGATAGAAGGAAGATAACCAGATAAAAGTGATTTCTAGAATTCACAGTGTCTGAAGTTTGGAAGGTGGTGGGTGTGTGTTTGTGTGTGTTGGTTGGTGGTGTGAGGGCACAGGGGTGATCTCATTGGGCAATCCCACTTGCTAAAAATTAACAAGCACATGACTGCTTCAACAACAGAATGTCAGTGTGCTGGGGCCTGGTCTCAAGATGAGTCACAGAGTCTACAGTATCTGTGCTCTTTGAGGATGTTTTGGAGGATAAAGAATCCATTGTATGTCTAAGGTCTAAATTACAGTAGGGCAACATGGACAAAACAAAGCATCTCAATAATTTGGATAATTAGCACTACCTCTATATTGATACTGTAAGACAATTACAAGGGAATGATTCTGTTATACATTTATGCAATGAGATATTTAATGTAGATCTAAGAACAGCAAGGACAGTCTCATAAGTTTAGAACAGCACTTCACTGTAATGCTGCCTTTGAAAACAGAAAACACTTCTGCCATGTCATGATACGAAATAACTGCGCTTACGTCACTATATCCATATATATCCATATATTACCAATATATTCTTTAAAAGGATAAAGAAACTTTTTTTTGTCAAGCAGATAGATACCATTCTTTCGACTGTGCATGCAGTAATAAGGAAGAGGAGGGCCGAGGTTGCTAATTAGCTTAGCATAATACTGGCGGTCAATGGGAAGTGCTGGTCTGCCTCAACCTGGTCATCAGGTAAACTTTTTAACAACTCTAAATGGTCCCATTTGCTTGTTGTGGCTTGTTTATTTACCACATTGACTGAGATTAGCACTTTATGAAATTTCAGACTCAAATATGTTTACTATTGTTGTACTGTTTACTGGCAAGCATGCACCCTGCTGTGTTCGTCCGGTACATATTTGATTCAAAAATTAAATTAAGTGTTAATGCAACTCCAAAAATAACATAATGTGTTAAATAAATAATTCACCGCAAGCACACAGGACCATTTAGAGTTGGTCTGATGACTTTAGGTGGAGGCAGGCTAGCACTTCCCATTAACTACCAAAATTTGAGCTAAGCTTATTAGCGGCGGGCAAGGTCTGTCTGTCTCGTCCCTGTTACTGCACGCGCAGTCAAAAGTCTGGATCTTGGGAGGGAGGCACAGAACTAAATAAATATTTAAATATTCAATTTTCTCTTCACTTAAAAAAACACAACCTGGGTGACCTCAAGCAATGCAGCTGTGGTGTTGTGCAATAATGTTTATCCCATTGCTTCCACAACTAAACCTAGTCATACATTTCGTGCCTCTACTGTGGGACCAAAAAATAACTGAGCTAAATCAAGTGGCTTGTACTACCTTCCATAACCAGTAAGTCAATGCCAGGCAGGAGGTCAGTAGTATTTGACTTTCTCTCTGTGAAAGAAAGATAAAGCCACAATTACTTTTGAGTGGTATCGGTCTACTTTTTCTGCCAACAACCAAACACCCTGAAGACTTTTTTTAAAACCAGGCTGGGGGCAACAATCCTACCTTCTGACCCCCCATCTGCCCACTCATTACTTAATCAGCCACTTTCAAAATCTATCAGGCCAGGTTTTCCTGGAACTTGTTATCTTAATTACTTGAAAACCTTATGTATAGTCAGCTAGGTGGGAGGAACGGGGGAAGCATAGAGAGGAAAGGAGCAAGTTGAGGTTGTATACTGTGTAACCACAAGGTGACTTACCGAGAACGATAAGCTCTGTGTAGTCTTCGCTATTTCCTGAAAGGTCCTGGGAGGATACCACAGAGCAGACATAGACACCGCTATCCCCCCATGCCGTCTGTGCAATATTCAAGTCTGCATCTGTGTAAAGACAATCGATTCACAGGCTTGAGTTATGTGTGAAAGTAGGAGGAACATGTATTCTCATGTAGGAATGTGATTTGACCATAATTCTCACTCAGTTCGAGTTTCACATCTCATTTAAGAAAGGTATGACTCGGCACATATGTCTGCCCACTTTGAGCGTGTATGTGTGTGTGGGGATGTATTCTTTACTGCGGCCTCTTTGACCTTAATGCCACTCTAGACTCGCTTCATCTTTACAACTACAAAAGTACAGTGCCAATGTTGTCTGTCTTCATGGAAACCATGGAGACCTTACGGGTTTTGTTTTTTCCACTTCCCTTTTTTTTTTTTTAAAGAAACAGTAGTGCACACACAAATTCAGTTGAAGGATCTTATTAAACCAGATACTATTCTGCATTCACTCCAAAAAAATAATAATAATAATTCCACACACATGTATAAAAAGAACGCTTTGGTCCGTACTTAAAAATAAATGTCATATTTTTCTAAATTGAAATTGAAGGTGACTGTTTCTCAAATCAAATCCAAAATATTTATAAAGCAAATTTGAAAACAACCAAAGTTGACCAGATGTACAATAAAAATACATAAAAAGAACAAAGGCAAAACATATAAATAGAGCAACAGCAAAACAAAAAATAGGCAGTAAGGACTAAGAGAGAACAATACAAGAGACCAAATAAATAAATAAATAACAATTTAAACAAAAAATTATTTATCTATTTATTTTTAATCTGGTCACTCATTTAAAAAAAACAAAACATGTTTGTCTAAAAAACACTATAATTGAGGAGACGAAGACTCTGTGTGTGTGCGTGTGTGTGCGTGTGTGTGCGAGCGTGCGTGTGCATGTGTGTGTGTGCGTGTGTGTGCGTGTGTGTGCGTGTGTGGTTTGAGAACGCCTCTCTACTTTGGATGCAGGCGGTGACAAAAACAGGCTAAAAGGGCCGGCCCTTTTCAGTTTTAAAGAGGTTGCATGAGTAGCAGCGACTGTGGGGAAAAATAAATTTCTACCGTTAGCATCAGATGTGAACAGGCTGACCACAGGCCTGAGCTGGGCCCTGCACATCTGACAGTTTCCAACCGAAAACTGCTTGTGCATTTTTTGGCCCATGTTTAATGCAGATTTGTACAAATGCTTATTACATGTTATGATGATACACTGACTCATCGTTGCTCCACTGTGCTCGGCCATTGTCTGAGATCCTCCAGCAAAGTTTTTTTTTTGTTTTTCTCTCTGCATCTGCATCAAAACCTCAACTGTAGCAATTAAAAAAACAATCAGTCTTTTTCACTGCATCAGCACATCGCTGTCCTAAGAGTTAACCCTTTACTCATTACAAGAAAGACTGCCATGCAGACATCCAGAGATAAACACTTTGGTTTCCAGATGTTTCCTCTGTTTTGATCTTCCCCTTTTGTCTGACACACCCACACTTGCACTGCACTAATTAAAAACATGAGTACTTTTTTTTACACAACTGACTCAGTTTCTAAAACAATCGAATTCACTTTTGACTCAACATGTCCATCCTGCATTAATCTGTCCTTTTTCTCCGCATCACGCTCGCGCTGATTAGACAGATCTACGCAGAAATGAAAGTGGGTAACAAGTCACACAAAATGCTGATATAATTAGAAACGGGTGTGTAATGTACACCTACGTATTCACCATTTAAACATTAAATAATTTGCTATTCAAATCAGAGCTCAAAGCACTTTTGATTAGCACAGTTTTCCAATACATTGGATACATGACTTCTTTCCATCTCTAGCTATTCAGACTATTCACTTACTTTTACTTTAATTGTCTTTTCAAGTCCATTTTTAATGCCAATGCAAAGCCCATTGAATAACATTGTGTCAAAATGTGGATGCACGACTAAATGTGCCTCACCAGAATATGGGAAGAAACAATTAGAGACAGAAAAGGGGTCAAATTATTCATCGCTCTTGCCATATTTGGTGCTAAAAGTTACATTTAAAACACATTTACTGTGGATTTTGGGAAAAGTGTCTGTAAAGTTGTCATTCTGATTGTTTAAACTCCTGTTTACAGATTAAAATGCACAGGCACTTAAGCCATTTATTTAAGACTTTTTTACTTTTGCTAAGCTGTGTGCCCGGTACTTTTTGACCTTTTAATCACAAGGAAAAGCTGAAAATCTCTTCTTTACGGGCTATGGATACGTCCTTGATTTCAAAAAGCCCCTGCTTTTTTATATATCTGCATTTGGGGAGTAGCACTCCTGCGGCAATCCAGCCACATCTCCTCTCTTTATAAAAAGTTTTCAGTGTATTGACAAAGCATTGCAGCTCTCTTGTGAAATTGGTAATTACTTTTCTTGATTTCAAATGATAATTTATTGTACATTACAGTGAAGAAGTCTAATTTTACTTGTCCAGGCAAAGAAATAATAACATAATAATAATAATGAATTTAAAGGGTAGCCTGATCACACCCTCTTTTTAAGGCCCATCAAATATATGGTCAAAGTAACTGTTGATCCACTCACCGTTCATTATGCTGATTTTACGGCCCTGGTAATCTGTGCCGAGGCTAACAGCACTGCCTTGCTTGGAGGCCACAATGCGCACTGTCCTCTGACTGTCGGCACACTCGATGTTGGGGTCATAGTTGGGGTTATTCTGAGACAGGATATTGTCTGCACTGCTGGGATTCAGCGCAGCCTGGATGGGGTCTCTGCAATATGATTTATACCTCCACGTGACAACAGGAGACTGAGTGGCGGTTGTCTGGTAGTTGCACGTGAGGGTGACGGGCTGAAATAGGATGACGATGTACCTCTTTGTGGGGCACTGGACAGAGATGGCCATGGTGGACTCTAGAAAGCAATTAAAAGTACTGTTAGTCACAATGTGAAATGTTAGGCAACAATCTCTAATGAGTCAATCGCAGGCCCAGGGCACGGCAAAAACAAATAGTTTCTCGGCTAGTATCACTCAGAGTGGGTGCTATGAGTCACCTGCGCAGTGACGGGCCCTGCGTTTCTGCCGGACCACAACTGCAGAGGATGTCATACAGCTGTGCAAACTCAAATACCAATCTGTTTTTGGTCTTCTAATGGGATTTTTTTCTAACGGTAAGGCATTTACACAGATCAGGCTACATCCAGCCAACTTTTCTGTCACACATATTGTTAAAGGTAGCCCGAAGTACAGTTCTGAAAATAACCACCTAAATAAATAAATCAACCAGGAGATCATTTAATAAAATGGTGATGCATTCAGTTACACCGGGGTCTTAACCTGTCTCCACTTAGAGTTTTTTTTTTTCTTCTCCCTCCTCTTCTGGCAGGTTTCAGTGAAGTTTCCTCATCAGTATGTCACCCACTGTAATAGTCAGCCCACACCCACGGAGCAAAAATTGTGGTTTCCATCGGTACATTCAGCATGAACATTTCCAAACAACCCCCCCCCCCCAGCTCTGTTTATTTCCATTTAGGCCACACAAGATATCAGCTATTTAAAACAAAGTAAAAACTAACGCTATAAACATCTTGCCTATCATATTTCTTTGGCATCTCTTTGCTCAAAAAAAGTAAAATAAAATTTCTCTCTTCCAAAGTTTTCTTTGCAGGCATCATTTTCTGCACATATAACGTCGACAAAGTCCCACAGAAGTGGCCTGTGCGCATTTCTAGCCAGTAAACATTAGCCTACAGGTATGAGAAGACATGTATCAACAAGAAGAAACCACTCGCTGTTGTTGTTGTAACGATAAACTTGCTGTTAAAAAACAACACGGGCCTATTTTTGGATAAACTGTAATTCGACAATCTGAACCAAATAACCCTCTACGTGATCGTGGGAAGTCCTAAAAGATTCCCTGCGTGAACAAAATGGCATTACAGGGCGTCTGAAGTAAGAGCGGCGGTGTTATCGGAGCTGTTTTCACGGAAGACGGCCCCACCTGTCTGATAAAGAAATAGGCCAACTTACCTGTTGCCATCAAAGCGGCGAAGATTAACGTCCACAACATCTTCCACTCTCTTTCTTCGGCCTATCAGTCGACTTAGTTTATGGTTATTTCAACAAACACACACACAAACTTCAGGTTGCGCATAATATTAAGCTGAAATGTACTTTTCCCCAGCCTGGCGGCTCCTGCTACATTTTGTGTCACTCACCGCCGGAGACGAGGGGAGTACCTGAACGCCCTACGTCAGCGCAGGTGAGCTCTCAAAGGCGGGCTGCGGAACAGGGGCGTCGGACTTTTTTAAAAGTTGTGTTACTGCTCGACGGAGGATTCATTTGATTGCAGTGAGCCGGCAGTCAGAGCAAAACCGTGAAATGAAGCAGCAGACAGTTTTGTCTGCCGGCCACTGTTTCGTTGCTGAAACAGCCTCGTGGACTCAGAAACAGTTTCTCACCTACCCGCGAGTTGGTACGACCCAAAAACCGATAACAGTGTCAAAGCGCCGTTTGTTAATGTTTAATCATGTTTGTCGGAGTTGTGTGCCTGTGTGTGGTGAAACAGCCACAGCCCTGAAGTCATAGGCAGCATTTGTTTTGAAGGTAGGCTCACTTAGACTTTAGGCTACTTGGGTCTTGATAGTAGAGGTGGAATCTACTGAAGTAGAAGTAACCTACAGCCAAGGTTGGGAAGGTTACTTTTGAAATGTAATAAGTTACAGACTACTAGTTACCCTATTTAAAATGTAATAATGTAACTATTTCAATTAGGCCTACTTTATTAACATAATGTAGCCAAACTTATTACATCTAATTAGCTACTTTTTGATTACTTTTCTACATTGCCTACCTCCCACCTGACATGTTTTCATGGGGCAGGCAGCACCTGCCCTACTTTAACATGACTGCTTGCAGTTGCTGTAGGCAATCGAAAGCATCAGAATAGCATCAAACTTTATTAACCGGCCTTGACTGGAAATGCAAAAAAAATCATTGTGCACGTCAAAAACATGCAAAGCAACAAAATGAATATTATTCAAAATATATAGCCTCGGCTTTTCACAAAGTTACATTGCATTTAGCTAGTTGCTCCCCAACACTGTCTACAACTTTGAATTTAAAAAAATCATTGAAATAGGACCTAGAGGTAAAGTTTGTGGAGCAATGGTACAAATGTACTTAAGTAAAAGTAAAAAGTAAAATGGTCAAGAGGAATAGGACTGGAGAATCCAAAACGAGGCAAAATTCTGGACTATCTTTTTATAAGCACATTATATTTTAAAATAACGTTTACCAGCAGTAGCATTACAGTGATGTAATAAGCCTTGTTATAATGCAATAATAATTAGGCTATGCTGATGATACTGATGTTTTGTTTTTAACTTTACCTCAGTAAAAATTAGATCGCTTTACTTTTACCAGTAATAGTATTTATGCACTGTTGTGTTGCTACTTTTATGTAAGTATAAAAAAACTTGCAGTTTCAGATTGTTACAAAATATAAACAACAAACACTTTATCAATTGAACCAACCAGCAGTAAAACGAGTAGTTGAACCATTGAAAAAAATGTTTATGGTAATGTATTAGCCAAATAATAATAATCCAGTATTTCTAATATTCGGAAAATTTGGACATAATGTATAATGAGTGCATTATTTGAGATACTTTGTATTAGAAGATTCACATATACAAATTATTTCTTCACTGTGTGTCATTTCCACATGTTTGTTTTTCCACCACAGTTTATTAATGAAAAACACTGTGTCCTGCTCCAGTGTCTGTGTCATAAATGATGACTGAATCAAATGTTGTTCAAAGCAGTTTTTATTGAGACGATAGGTAAGAGAAAGTTAACATGGTAGGCAAAAAACTATCTCCCCAAAGTGTATATAATGAAAAAATAGCCTATGTTTCAATTCTCTACATGACATCATTACATGTGAAGCCTTAAGCATAAAAAAAGGGAAATAAAAGAAGAGACAAGAGAGAGCCTTCTTCAGCACACCGCTCCTCTTGATCACTCAATGCTCTTCCTTCTTGTTGACAGTTTTCATTCCTATTAAAACAAAAGGGGGGGTGATCTGAGTGTCAAGTGCGATCCAGTTGAGTTAAATAGACAGTCCAATGTGGCGTCCTGTATTTTTAGAATTAATATTTAAAACTATTTCATAGAAACTCAAATTCAAGTAAGAGTGTTTGTATAAATCCTGACCATATTTAAGAGGTGGGATACACTTAAACAGACTGAAACCTATCTGTTTTTCTGGCAGCACTGAAAAGAAAAAGAATGAAATCAGAGAGCTAAATAATGAAATGCGATGAGCCACACCCAAAATATGCAATCATCTGATTCCTTAAGCTGTGATGATGTGATTTAATTTAGTAAAATGTACCGCCTGGACTAAACAAGGCTCACGCACACCTACGTTTTTTTTGTTTGAAGACGTAAGGGGGAAAAAATACATAAAGGCAAGACAAAAGAAAACTCCCACACATTTTTCCCTGTACTGGCAGTAAACCCCCATGATACAAGGTTTTAGGCTTCAGGCTTTCTCTGCTGAGGGTCAACTTATAGTTCTCTCTGTATTAAAGTCCAATGCAGGTATGCACAATATGCAAAACCTCTGATCGATGCTATGACTCATGTGGAGACCTGTTCTGAGATGGTGCTGTTCCTCAGAACATTCATCATGTATTATGACCAGTGTGAGTCAAACACTTACAAATAAGATCAGGGGAGCTGCCACCGCAATAAAGAGGACTGTAAAATGGAAAGACGTCATGTCAGGTCAAGGCAGTTGAAGTTGGATTTGAAGTCATGCAGTTACTCTCAGTATTGAAACTGACATTTGATTGTTTGTGGTTTGTTTCATACCAAAGCCAGCAGAACATCCGCAGCATGCACAGCTACAGGTCTGCTGCCTGACACCTAAAAAGGAAGAGAGAAATTTAAATAGTACCAGGAAATACTGACAGCATAATATTGTGAAAAGTAGGAGCCCATGTTACACAGTTAATGCAGGGCAAAACCTCGCCTGTGCTACCACACCCTCCCAAAACTGTTCTCTGAATTAATGCACCCTTAAAGCATCACTCAGTTCTCACTCATATACAGTAGCACACAATAAAAACACGCAAAAAGCATCAAAATGTTTTAACAGGTCATTTAGCAGAAATACTGAAAGTCGTATAGGTTATATAGTATAACTGCACTGTGATGTTCACTCAGTCACCAGTTCATTAGTTAAAACCACTACAGTCTAATGCAGCAGTCCTGAAATTAGTACTACTTATAAGGTGCTGACTGAAGGTTTAATTGTTTCCAAACATGTAGTTTGTGTTGCTGTTGAATTTTTTTTTTAAGTTCTGGCAGGCAGTTTATTTTTGGTGTCAGTGGGCAAAAATTCCATAAAACTTTTTCAGCATATTGGAATTCAGGTGTCCTGAAAGAACACTGAATGTTGCTACGAGCCATGTGGTTGTGGGAACAAGTGACGTGCATTACGTTCTAATGCTGCTTTCCAGATAACTCGGAACTCGAGGTTTTCCGTCCTCCTACCTGAAAAAGTACAGTGGAACTCCGCTCAAAGTCAGAGTTCCATCTTGTGGACTCAGGGCAAATCTGTGTAACCCGACGCCGGCTGTAAATGGTAAATAATCTAAAAGTCAACATAAAGTATATTTTACATGTATTCAATTAACATAATACACCCACTATCATATATAAAACCTGTTCTGCATGTGAACTGATTTCAGAATATGACACTACTATTATTAGGTTTTTTTAGGTATTTGGTTTCAGGTGCATGTGTAATTATGCAGCAGTTTTTACAATGATGTGTATTCACTTGCCACAGATACCCGATTTCTGTGAAACCTGTCATGTTTTTCGAGTCGTGCCCTGGAACGCTCGGATGTTGGAATTCGGAAATTTCAGCTGGGAGATTCCGACTTCCAACTTTGTCTGAAACGTAACATGAGGAGAAGTGCAGAAGTCGAGTTTTCCTTCAGACCATCTGAATTGCGATATGGTGAAGAGTATTTGTGAAATTTTTGTCAGATGACACTGAAGATAAGCTGCCAACCCCAGTTTTTACTAACAAACTATTTAATCTTACATAATTTTCCAACTTTTTCAAATCAGAGGTAAGTAAATAGGAAATAGTAAATATAAAGTTCACACCTCTCAAATGTGCAGTGCGGTTAAGTTATTGTTATGTTTATACTATAAATTTTGCATTTACACTGCACACACTTGTTGTACATAATTAACATTATTGTACATATTCCTTATGTAATTTGCTAACAGTCATTTTCCTTATATTGTTTTCCATTGTATATATATAATTTGTATTATATTTTATATTTTAAAGGCCGCACATTTTTATTTCCTATTAATCTGTTTATATTTCAATTCTGCACACACGCACACACAAATATTAACAAACAATGACTGCCTGCACGCAACCACTGTAATTAAAACACTTTTCTGAATTCCAGAAAAATTTGACACATTTGTTGTGGCGATTAGGCTCTTATCTGCTCGTTGAACCAGTCTCAAAATGAGAAGCAACCATAAACTGAGGGTGGTTTACCACCTCAGCCAAACAGTTTCCTGGGGAAAACCCAGTTAACAAGTGTTCACACAAGCATTCTAATGACCACATTTCATTCTTCAGTTAAGAGAACTTGCTAAATAAAATGTTGTCATTTAAATGGAATTCAAACAACAGTTACACCATTATTCCATATTTCCGCAAATGAAAATCCAAGTCTTACACATTGGTCAAGTTTTTGTCCAGTTGAGTGGTCAACAAGAACAAATGAAGCCTGGAGGAGAAGAAAGATCCGATTTGGAAGTAAGGAGGCGTTATATAACTTTCAGTATCAGGGATCTGCAACCTGTGGCTTTTGAGCCTCATGTGGCTGTCTGTGGTTTTGAAAAAAATATTTTTTTTCAACATTATCATTGCTGTAAGACTAGAGCAGTGCTTTTCAACTTGCATGTTTTAGATGTGTCTCTGCTCCAGCACACCTGATTCAAATGAGCGGCTCGTTATCAGACTTCAGCAGAGCTCGATCACGAGCTGATCGTTTGATTTAGGGTGTCAGGGCTCCACCAGAAGCAGGGCAAGAAACAGGATGGAAAAATACCAGCCGAGAGTCATTATTCTATTCTCTGATTGTAAAAATGCATTGTCACATTTGTCACATGTCACACATATCTGTGCTCTCAAGTTCAGATTTGTTTGTGAATTGAATGTGCGTGAGCCGATATTGCATTTTATGATCAGGCCTGAGTGCTGATTGCTGCTTGGCTAACTAAAATGACTTTAGTCATAGTTGAATTAAAACTAGTTTAGCTACTTAATCTGCACTGTAACTGTTTTAATGCTACGCTGCTGCGAAATGCACAATATATTGTCAAAGTAGGCTTCTTTTTATTTTATTTATTTTCACAAACACAAGGAGGACTCAGATAGGTTTGTTCAAAGTTCCAGAACCTACGACACATTACAGCCCACTGTGAATTTTTTTTTTCTAATGTCATTTCAGCCTGTATAAAAAATAATATGATCAGCTAGTTTAGAAATTTTAAGTTGTGTACCTTTACTGTAGGCTCAAATATGTTTCATGGCTCCAGGCTGATTTTAATGATGAGAAAGGAGGGCTAAATGGCTCTTTTGATTGTAAAGGTTGCTGACCCCTGATCTCCGTACTTATCCCACAGAGGAAAAAAATGTATATAAATATAAATGCCCAGTGCTTATGAACACCCTTGTCATTATTTGAGGAAACACAGAATGTTTCACCAATGTATAAAGAAAAGTTTTTCTTTTCAACTAAATTTTGCTCAGTTTTAACCCACATGTCTACACATAATTTGAACAGCAAATGGCCAAAAATGGTGTAATTTATGTGAAATTCATGTAATACATACAGCCTGGATAGATGTTTTTAATGCGTCCTCCGTCATGATCTTCCACATCCATCCACTTCAGGTCAAAGAGCTCTGAGCAGATGATCTGCATGTTGGATTGGTCACGGCACACCATACATTTGTTAGGTGGCGTAGGTTTAGTGACTTCACAGCATTTTGGAAATGTCTGATTTTGAGCTCCTTTGTAGAAAAGATTGTCACGGTAATATATGGACCACAACTTTGGGCATCGGTCCTGGTCCATGCAGGTGCAGCACGAACCTGCAGTAACACAGAGAAAATGAGTAGCGCATGCAAATGTGGTATTAATGTTTAAGAAACGAATTTCAGAGCAAAGGTATTTAAAAAACCCGGCATCTTGTGATTTGAAATAGTAAAATTACTGCAGTTTGCCTTAATCTGCTCATTTAAAAATAACTTACGCCTTTGATCTGCTGCAGGTCTGACACCTATGGCAGGAATTCAAGGAGGGTAGTAAGTCACGGAAACGTATTTTGCGCAAAAAGTGTTCAGATTACAATATAAAAGAGTAAATTATTCCTAAATTCTAAAATAAATACAGGGATGCACTGCATGTGACTGAGCAAATTTTACATGGTGACATTTTTTTCAGCACGTACCAGGAGCACCCTCAGTGACAGAAACCATGAACACCATCCAGCACAGAAGGTACACTGAAAATACAGAACAAAAATTGCAATCAATAAAAAATATGCTCTCTTCATAATGTGGTACTTCACTCCAAGTTGGTTTTGGTTACTCACACTGTAATTATATACTTGCACAAGTACATCTGTCCAGTTGATGCAATCACATTTATTTTTATAATGTGTGATGATCAGTCATTTTCAGGTCTAGTCAGTTTTGTTTATATAGCGTCAAATCACAACAAAGTTGTCTTAAGACGCTTTACATTTAGCATAGGTCTACACCGCACTCTATAATAAAAAAATGTATTAAATTTTGGACCCAGCTAATTGAAAGCAGTTCTCCCGTGAACAAGCACGAGACGACAGTGGCGAGGAAAAATTTCCCTTTGACAGGCAGAAACTGTGGAACAGATCCAAGACTCAAGGTGCAGTGATCCGACGGCACATATTTGAGTAATAGTAGTACTAATAATAATGATCGTAATACTCGCAGTGCTTTTAAAAATGATAGTACTTAATAATAATTCATATTTGTTTTAGTACTGAGGTCTTTCTTAGTGATGGAATTGTGCTGCATTACTCGAGAGCTATTTCTAATATTCTGCTTCCCATGTGTAGGTGAGAGGACAGCGAATTTAAAGACTGTAATACAAAGCAGTCCAGTGCTGTGGCATCGTTAACTGTGACCTCAGTAATTAACTTTTAATGGAAAACAAAATGTTGATCATTCTGAAAATCTCGAGGGTAGAATTTACAATACAGCTGCTGTACTAATTTGCCATACTAGTACAATTTGCTACACTAGTACATTTCCAAAAAGTTAGAAAAGCTGAGTAGAATGTTAAAAAACCCTAAATGCTAAGATCTGCAAACAAGCTGTTACAACAACAGTTTTATAAAGTGTTCCTGAGCAAAGTGTTTAACTTCGTCCCATTAACATTCCACAACTGGGTCTCTGCCCCTGCTTGTTTTAATGTGTCACTGGTATTAAATTCACAAATATCATGGGGGACTTCTTTTTTGTTGTTTGTTTGTTTTTGAACAAAAAAACAGAAAAGTTAATGAGGTAATATATTTCCCTTGCGTTGTTTGAATTTAAGTGGGATTAGAGGACTAGCAAATTTTTGCATTCTGTGTTGTGTTACACAATATGCCAACTAATTTCTTTCAGGGTTGCATGGGCATACCTCATAAGGTTCCCTTTAAGTGTATATGACATAAATAATACTGCATAGTTTATAACTAATTGCATGTTATTTATGATAGAATTTGTAGGTTTAAAAAAAAAGTGATATGCTCGTTAGATTCCTCGTGGAAAGTGATAAGATAAACAGAAATTTGGATGTATTTACATTTGCGGTTCCTTCCAGCAGCTCTCTTCCTGTGATTTTTGCTTCGTCTCTTTTTTCCAGGAACTCGTGGTGGACATTTTGGTTTATCTGGGTGTCGTCCGTTGTCCATTTTGGTATCCACTCTGCTTTCGTTTCCCACCTCTACATGTTGCTGCTCCTCTGCAGTGGCTGCTCTGGGTGAAATCTTGCCAATCTCCTCTTCAGGGTTGTTCTCTGACATGCCTGTCAGAGAGGCTTGTGCTGTAGTATTTCTCTTTTGCAACACAACTTCAGGGGAAGGTTTTGAAAGCCCCTCTGCAGCAGGTGGAGGGTGCGACTCTTTCTTTGGACCAGTAGCCTTCTCAAGAAGTGATGGGAGTGACCAGATCTTTCCAGCCATGTCATGCTTCTTGATGTTAAACTCCTGAGGAATGGGTCTCACGAAGCTGCCATTATCTGCCACAGATGAAGCACGTTCACTGTAATTATCGCTGAACGTGTGCTCCATGTTGGAGGAGAGGCCAGCATCTCTGTTATGTAGAATAAAAACGTGGTTTCTTTACCAAACACATTGTTTCACAGCAGAGGTAGGAGGAGCGTCGGCACTTCCAGAGAAATAAAGCTGAAGTCAATTTTGATAAATGATAGATACAGTTATACAGTACATACAGTACAAGTAAAATCACAGGTCTAACAATTTATTACAAAACACTCAGAATAACTTCATCCTGTTTGTTTTGAAGGACAATAAGAGAGAAAGAAAAGGCAAACATACCCGCTCTCCTGGGTGTGGACGCCCTGGCCACCTTCAAATTTAAAACATAAAATCAGTTCAACTCCTAGTAACGGTTGTTATTTCCAAAAATTAAAGTTGCTTCTTCTTTTTTTTTTTTTTTTTTGGTCTTCAATGGTTAGTTTCGATTTCCAAAAAAATACAAGTCAGACAAATTCTTTGCTTACCCTTAAATTTTTTTTCAATCTGACAAATAATAACTGTATGCTCTGCAATTGATCCTTAAAACGAATCCTATTAATGAAACGCAGCAGTTTAAGATTATCAGAAGAAAACAAACAGAAGCACGGTAACTGCTCGAGGGAATGTTGCAACAAACTGCGACACGAGACAATCAGCAACATGACAGTTGTGTTTTTAATTACACGTTTTTGATAAAAAATATATACCTATATAATGATTTATTTGTTTACTGCTGATAATTAAACATAAGATTTGATCAAAAGCTACTTGAGTTTTGTCCTTAGAGGACCGGGGCTGGAGAAGTGCAAGGCCTGTTTACCCAGAAGACCTAGAATGAATGAAATGTGCTGCTGGCCTGTAAAAATCGTCCTGCTGTCCACCTGAAGGAATCAAATAATGGAAATCAAACTGACAAACTTACTCTCTGCCTGAGGACGATTAAGATAGTCCGTTGGCTGGGTCATCGTTGTCGAAATGAGCAGTCGAGAGGAGGAAAAGTTCCTGAAAAGTTGCTCTGTGACAGTCAGTAAAACGTACAGGAAATACATTTGTCATCTTCCCCTCCAGTTATAATATGCACAGTATCACCACCTAGTGGAAGAAGTCATCAACAAGGTCTAGTCTACTCAAGCAGCAGTTGCCTAAGCAAGAGGGGAAGTCTGTGTGTATCTGTTTCTTTAGTGTTTCCTTAAATATGTTTGTCTATCTTAATAAAGATTAAATAATTTGTACCAGAAGAAAAATGAGAGAGGACTCAGAAGTGGAGTTAACCTACCCATAAACATTTACATGTACACTTATTTTGTAGCTTCATTCAGATTTGTTCCAATCACTCAAGCTGTCGCCTGACTAACTTCAAACTTCTTCTTTCTTCTGTTTAATCCCTCTCACTCGCATTCAGATGTTTTTTTCTGCAGCAGTTGGAAAAATTCTGTCATGAGCACTCAGTCATTTATCATTCATGACCAGTGTTGGCACCAGGGAAACCGTGACATAAATTCTGACCTTTGACTCAACAGTTTGTTTCAGTTTCAGACTGACTGCACTTCTGTCAAATGGTTGTCAGTAAGTGCAAGGGTAAAATTTTGGCTTTTTTCAAGATCTTGTAAATCTGCAATATTTACCAAAAAAAATTACAATATTTGTAAGTGCAATTCATTTGGTTGAGTAAACTGAGAACGGGACTTTACACCATATGTTAAATCTGATGACAAAGTCACTTTAAGTCACTTTTCTATGACATGTTACCGGCTCTGCTCTATTCACCTTTTCCAAAAAAGGTTCCAAAAAAGCTGAGCAGGCACTAATAGGTGACGTGAAACACTGCAGACCACTGATTGGTCAGTCAGGAGGCGGTACTAAAATGGGTACTATCTTGTAATGAAAAACTTAATAGTACCTAATACCAAAGGCATGCAAAGTAGAGTAGAGCTGGTTCCATGTAACAGAAAAGCAACATTAGACTGTTCCGTGAAACTTCCACTCACTGGGCAGAAGCTGAAGCTGAATGATCAAATCATTGTACTCATCAGACTTTGAAATTTTGTGAATTGTTTTGTGATTTTGTCAGACAACAGACTGAACAGACTATATTTGCTGTTCAGGTGGAGCATAACACAAATCGAGCAGTCATCATTGACCTTGGACTGGCCAAGTTCTTCCGGCATGGTCTTAACTCTGCCATGGACATGGGCAACGAGGCCTACTCAGCCCCTGAGGTGCTGCAGAGGTGCAGCCAGCGAGACCAGCGCTCTGACGTTTGGGCCATGGGTAAGATCATCGCTGAGCTCTGTGCCAGGGTTCGGCTGTACACACCCAGCGTCTGCCCAGCCAAGATCAAGGAGACCTTGAAGGATCAACCGTACTGCCAAGCTGTGTGCAGGATGGTGGAGACCAACCCTTCTCTGAGGGCCTCCATGGGTGGGATCATCAGTGAGATACGAAGGGCTGGAGGTGGAGGCATTGTCACCAATGCAGCAATTCAAAGAGAGCACCTTAGGCCACCTTCACCTCACATTAATGTCAGGAATCGATCACCGTCTCCAATGAACAGAGGTGTATCTCCAATGAAAAGGGATCAATCACCCATGAACAGGGCTGCATCACCGTTTCACAGAGATCCAGTGCCAGTAAACAGGGCTCCCTCACCCTTTAACAGGGATCCACTGCCACCTAACAGGTCTCCATCACCGCTGAAATGGGAGCGTTCTCCAAAACCAGACTTAAATGTTTTGCGTCCTCAAGCCGCACTGCACCTCTCTCCTTCCCCTCCGATGACAGAGGACAGAAACAAAAACCAGGCTCTGGTCCCAGCAGGTGGAGCCAACCTCACACAAGACTTCATGAAAATGAGGCTGTACCAAGAGGCCGCCAAGGATCTGCCCTGCAACCTGCCTACAACAGGGAGGGTGGTGGTGCGGCGCTTTGAGGAGAAAAATGGGGAGGTAGAAACATGGGAGCAGAAGGAGGTGGTAACTCGTGATGGGAAGATAGTCAAGTACGATGATGTGAAGTTTAATAGCAAGTAAGAAATAAAGATTTTTTAATGTGGAGGACACTTTCTCCACAAACAGGACTGCATGTACTGGTTGAATGTTTAGTTCGGGGTCACCTTACTTTTGGTATTTTCTTAAAAGAGCCTTTAGAATACATTTCCACTGAGCTAAAGACTAAACTGAGATTAAGCTAAGGTGTCTGTTTCTGTCACAGATAGAATTAATTTGTTATACACTCAGAAATACAGGCTGGCAGTTTGAAGCTAACATTCAGCCATTTTGCGAATCTGATTGAGTTTGAATACTACTTGCCAACAAAGGAAAACCATCTTTGTTTTTCAAGGTTTAAATGGTCAAGACTGTGAACATGTCTCAGATATTGTGTTTATTTTATGTATATAAGTAAATTCTTAAATTTCTATTGCATTGGAAAACATGGATTTTGTTTCGTATTGATTACACTTTTTAAGTTTGTTTTTTGACACAAACAAGAAACACAGTTTTTTATTCTAGTGACACATTTAAGAACCGGAAGAGCTTGTTCAGTCCATCCATTTGATTTGTTTAAAACTGCATCTGTCCCCACCGCCACCTACTAAAACGCTCTAAGACGGCACCGAACTCTACTTGGTTTGTTCTGTGTTTATTCAAGATTTATATTCTGTCATCATATTGATGTGTCTTAAAGCCATTTGCACATGTTGCCTCATCCTTCAAACCAGTGGCATTGTAGGTGTCAGAAGTGCTTTGCTATCTGTGGATTTGGAGCCTTTTATCTACACCACAGATTGCAAGTAAGTATATGAGTCATTTCCTCCGCAGGGTGGAGGAAGGAGTGTTTGGGCAGTTTAGCGCCCCACACTGGTATTTTCGCAGAACTCTTGGTGGGTTAGGACAAATGTTGAGAGCACACATATGGAGATTATCTTAATTCCATAATGCTCCCACCCCACCCACACATACAAATTTGTTTTCCTAACAAATTTGCAACCAAAAGGAAGTCTTTTTTAACAGTTTTTGTGTATCGTTAGAAGGCCATGCAGCAAAAATGCATCGTGCTAAAATCTCTTATAATCGAGAAGCTTTTGCATTTATTTAAATTTTTTGTTGCTTTAAAGTTCGGATATTTGTCTTCTAGGGACTTCCACTTGAACTGCGTGCATTGGAAAGAAGAAATGCCATAACAAGTGCCAACTGGCAATAGCTGTGACCAGCAGCTAAAACTGTTTGTCATCTTAGGGATCACATTATCATAAAGCCACAGATGCATCATAAATGGATTTTTATGTTTTACCAAACGGTAAAGTGTAGGAGCAGGGTAATCTATGACCGAAGAAGGTGTGTGTGTGTGTGTGTTTTTCTACAAAGTCATGAATGTGTTTAGAATTTGTGTGCCTTTTTGTTACAGGCCACTCCCACTGCCACACCCCCTTTTGCCATTTGGTCGAACAGTTAACCAGCTGTCCTTTGGCTTATGACCAACCTTTGCACTAAATATAGTGCAAGTCTGTGAATCCACTGGAAGTTCTGCCCCCTTTTAGCCAGTTGGCAAGCACACAAACACACGTTACACACACACTTCACCTCCACGCCAAAGCTCAGCCTCCTAGGGTGAAACTGAGTGTGGAATTTTTGGCAACTATTCAGGCGACATGTAAAGCTGCTGGTTGAAGCTAAAAAATTCTATTTACAAAAGATCACTAGACACAAAGCAAAAATCCCACACAAAAAAAAGACATTTCTTTTGGATAATCAGTTTATTAAGGAATTAATGATGGAAACTTGCATTTAAAGTCACAATTAGACAGTTTCCAGTTCACAACATAGACACTTCAGCATGCTTGATATTTTCTAGGTGAGCACTGATATGTATCATCCCCATGGTGTGCCCGGTACATTCCTAAACCCTTACTAATAGGTTCTTATGCATGTATGATTCACATTTACATAATAAGTATACAGTCATCTATTTACAAAAATCGTGGACAGCCACTCTCAGAGGTCGTCCACTTCAGACAAACACCACAAAGACATAATGATTAAACCAAGTATCATACAACTTATGGGGAAACGAAAATCATGAACCATTATCCCTCAACTAAAAAATATTTTTCATCTCTGTTTGGAAATCAGTGATCAGTGTTAGCAACAGGGGAACCGTGACATAAATCCTGATCTTTGACTCAACAGTCTGTTTCAGTTGAGACTGTCTGAACTTTTGGCTTTTTTCAAGATCTTGTAAATCTGCAGGGTAGTTCTTGATCTTATCAGAGGACTTCTCAAATACAGAGGCACATTGCTAAATTAGTAACATGGAATAAATAATGGAAAGGGAAGAGGGTTATTAAAACTGCTGATTCCAACTCTCTCACTACCAAAGAACGAGCTGCACTCCAAATCACTGTCATAGTAACTACATTTTATTTATTTTGGCACTTTTTCCAAAACAAGCTACAGAGTTTTTCACAAGGCAAAAATAAACCTTATAAACCAAGCAAAAGTAAAAGCAGTAGTGAAGCTAATAAAATAGATCAGCTCAAAAACTTCAAAGGCAAACATGTAAAATCAAAAGTGGTTCAATACAATGATAAAGCAAATATGAATTCACACGCACACACAAATGCATACAAACACATACATATGTACACATACACACATATATACACATAAACATATGTGAACAAATGTTTATATATAACTTAGAAGCATTTTAAAACACTGTAAAATGTTTTTGTGTATGTGTTTTTTAAAATGGATACAGATGTTGATGGTCAGATCCCTACAGGAAGTGCTTTACGCAGTTTTGTGGCCCCATCTCATCCCATCTCACAGAAGTGCACAATGAGACAGCTAGATGTCGCCCATGAGATGATCTGAAAACCAGACATGCAGGTTGCTCAGAGAGTTTCTGCGTACAGACTGTATGTCACAGTCAAAATACGGCTGGAAACAATTTTTACGTCCCAGTATCACTGCAACAACATTTTGTGTATCTAACAACAAGTGTGGGCAAGATACTCTGCAATGATTATAAGTAACTTATGGCTGATTGCTCCTTATAAAAGTAATATAATTTTTTTTAACATATGGATATCTCAGAACAAATGCTCCTCAACGTGAACACACACACCAGTGTTGGGGGTAATGCATTACAAAGTAACGCATCACTGTACTCAGATTACATTTGTAATGTAATAATGTAAGGCATTATTGTTGCTAATTCAGTAGTGACATAATATTTACTAGTCAAACAGTAATGTTTTGCATTACTTTAAATTCTACAACTACCCTGTTTTCACAGCTTTGCTGCTGACTTTGCTGTATTAAAGAGCATAAAAGAGAGATCTCCTGTATGTTCTTTGCCGTCCTAATTCAAATGAGGATTTGTGCTGATGTGGGCATATGTATGGTTGAACATTATATTGTTAACTGGCAATTAAGTGACAGTGCATCTCAGGTGATGTTATGGAGTAATGCAAAACTAATGTAACCAGTAGCATAGCTAATTACTTTCAGCAGTAAGTAATTTAATAATGTTTTACTTTAAAAAAGTGATTAATAATATAAAATACATTCCTTTTTTTACTACTATCCCAAAACTGACATCCAAATGCATGACTTTCCACCTCCATTTGACATTTGTGGCATATTTCAGTCAAATTTAGAATCACTTTGTCTAAACCGTCACATAGAATCTGTAACTGATGTAACACCTCATGTTTTCTTTTTCTTTTTTTTATAAATCCAGGTTTAGGCACAAAAAGCTTTTGTGTGTGCTCATTAGACCAGCGTCCCATAATCCTCTCCTGATTTCATCCTTCTCATTGTCAGACATTTGATCTTCTCATTGGTTCTTCAGCACGGTAGTTTACATAACATTATCCTTCTCATTCCTGACCTCCAGTCGGCATGCAGGTGTGCCTGTTTTGCTTTGGGCCAAGAAGGTGTGGGAGAGGTATATAGAGAGAGAACTATGTCAGCTCGTGTTCAGACCTGACGCAGCTTCTTTCTGTACAGCACGAAGGTACGTACCTGACAAAACTTCTGTGGATAAACATGGATTTAACACACTTTCACAGATTTTGTAGTGAAATAATGCATTGAAACCACTTAAAATCTTCTGACTCTTTGTGTCTTTCCTGTTCAGATCACTTAGCCAGTGTCTTGACTCTCGTTCCATTAGATTGTTACACTTCAGGAGGTTAAATTACAGCAAAAATGTCTGTATTGAACAGAAAGTACTTATTTGCTAATGAGCCTTTCCCATGTTCACAGGTTATTATCCTTTTTCCTTCCTATCTTAACACCCTCTGTTGGTCTTTTGTTAACATTAATTGTTGAAAGGTGTTTGGCTTCAATCTTTTAGACTCTACATTCATTCTCAACCAGTTGGCTGTAGCAGCTGTAACATCCGCATGATGTTTTTTCTACGTACTTACATTACCAACCGCAAGCTTTGTGTTGTAGTTCATGCAAACACAATGTTTTTTCCCCTGTGGATCTACCAGTTTGTCCACTTCTTTATCTTCCAGTTATACAACACACAGCTTAGAGTATGCATGAAATGGACTGCAGAATGCTGACTGGAGGTTCAGTTCTCGGTTAAAAGTTCTTAAAATGATAGACATGTCTGTTTAGATCAGCGCCCCGGAGCTTTTATTTACACAACAGGCTCTGTAATGGTTGATTTAAACTGAGGCGAAAGCTTGCTTGTATTATTTATTCATGTCAGTGTTTTTGTAGGTTACCTCAGAATTCAGGATTTTCTGGTTCTAGAGTTTCTGGATAACCTCCTACACTGTATCTTAAATTTGTTCTGCCATCAAAATATTAATTCCACATGACAAAAACAAATAAGCAGTTATGTCAGATTATCAGGCTGTGCCACTTTTTTTTTTTAAACACTGAATCTCCAGTCTTGCTCAACAGAGGTGACACTCCCTTCCTGAGAATGCTCGTTTCAGAGGCTTGAACTTGTGGCCCCAATAGCTCTGACACACTGCAGACAGGCAGGTGGTTTAATGCTAGAAAAGAGGTTGGGTGACATTTATGGGTACAAATTTGATTTTAAAAGATTTGGAAAGTGTCACATAAATAAAAATATTTTAAAAACTGCTAATATTTTACCTCCAAAGCTACAAGTTCTTAAATAGATGTGACCATCTAAAAAAAGTTGTTAAGCAGTTGAAGTATAAAGTAGAACTTCTTCACTGCACTTGAGTGCTTGTATAAATGAACTTAGTTGTTTTTCCCACCATCAGAGACTGAGAGTGATCAAGTTTGATCTTTCTTAAAAATGTTACACTGGACAACACAGTTGATGGACGCTGCTAATTGGAGTGCTGATTGTGAGTCAACTATCTGGCTTAAGCTATAACCCTGATCATACACTGTAGTTTCTATGGTCTGAATTTTTCCTGCATGAGTCATAAACTTGCAAGTTTTCTGCAAGGTCATGTTGAGGAAAGTCCCAAGGCCCCAGTGACTTTTATGACACAGGACAGCTGCTTTGGCAAACAGAAACATCATTTACAGAAAGAACCTCCCAAAAACTAGCAGAGAGAGATATTTACTCAATAGGTTCACGGCTTTAATAACTGCAAAATCAACTTTTCTGGCTGTCTCAATTTACAACCTTCACCAAACTGGTATTTTGTGCAGGATATAAGGTTTTTCTGGTGTTTATTATACCCCTGTTGCATTGTTTGAACTGAGCTTTAACACTGTTAAAACAGCCTCACCTTCCTCAGCTGTCACAACGTGGCCTCAATGGCATACTCCACTGGCACTCTTGCACAAGGCTGTTTTGGGAAAGTGTACAAGGAGAAGTACAATGATACCTGGGCTGCTATAAAGAAGGTCCCACACCATCTCATCAATAAAAAGGACCTGGAGAGGGAGTGTGAAGTCTACAAGTAAGTCAGGATGGCTTTTTTTGCAGGATAAAAAAAATTGCAGGGTAATTAATTTAAAAAATAGAGGAAGCAGTGAAAAAGAAGAAGTTGATTTCTTAAAGTAGCACTATTGCAAATACAGCAGTAATAGCAATTTAAAAAAAACTGAAATATGCAATAAATAGGTCGAGGGGAGCCATAACTATGTGTATACAAAATATAGCCAACAGTGT
>JAQLOL010000025.1:6571313-6586688 GCA_029783665.1 Naso thynnoides | reverse complement strand
AATATATTGATGTTTTATGATGACAATAATAATCAATATAAGTGTATGTAAAAAACAAAACAAAACAAAAACATCATTATTTTAAAAACAGTCATGATCAAGCTGTACCCTACAACGCTGATATTTTGGAGACTGTTATAAAGAAAATCACAGTTTTTATTTACCTACACTTTAAAATTATCTCCTGAAAATGAGGAGGACAGAAGTAGTCATGCCAGTTAGCTGTTATTAGAACAGAGCTTCATGGGATTAATTCACCCATCTACATCTTGCCTTTCTTCCCCTTCATTCTGCACGAACAACATGTTATAAACTTAAAATACATACATGCACAGTATCAGTTATCTTGCGTATAGCCCAACCAATATGGAATTTTGGGGGCTGATGTCGATACAGATATTAGGGAGTAACAAAATCCCAATATCTGACATATCAACCGATATTCGTTAAAAAAAAAAGTTATCAAATAAGTGTGACAGTGAAACATAATGGAGTCACGATATCAAACAAACTTTATTCCCAACATCGGTGCACTGAACAGTGAAGACTTATTACCAATTAAATAATGGACCGCCCCCTGCTGGACAAACCAGTTGATTACACCATTTTAAAATCACTAGTCCAAGCATTTTTTCCAGTCTTAAAAAACAGTTTTACATATCGGCACTTCTCTGAGAACATACACTGATACCAATACATCTGCAATAGGTCCATATTGGCCGCTAATATGTGCAAACTGATATCGATCGAGCCCTAATCTTGTCAGTATCAGCCGTGAGAAGCAGGTAATTATTGAATACTGGTACTGACTTAAAAGAATCCTTCTTGTGCGTCCCTGCAGGAACAAAGTAATTAAAGATTTGAATTTAATTTCCCCCAGAGATTTGACCTTGTCCTCAGCGCACTTTTTTTCCTGGCCAGTGTTCAGCCTTGCAATCAGTACTGAGTCACTCTCCACAAACTGACTGGGGTATTGAAATGTACTCAACCATGCTGTATCAATAGGAATGAGAAATCAGACTACAAAATGTTATCAATTCCTCATTATTGAAAACTGAGATATGGCTGAGAATACCGGACCTTGCCTTCCCACAGGGTTAAATTCCTCACAATGGATTTCATAGGATCTCTGTTTGGGCTCCTGTTTAGGAGCTACAGTACACTGGCTGTATTCCATGGCTGGAAAACTAATCTGTTTTGTTCCTCAAAATGCATTCAGTGAAAAGAGGTTAGTAAACAGAAGAATTTCAACAGGTTTAGGGAATGATTAACACTGGACAAAAGAGTGCAGCAGACCTTCAGAGATATGGTCAGCAGGCTGCAAACAGCTCTTGCACAACAGCATAGTTTTCTTTACCAGGCTGCCAAGTAGACACGTACGAGATATTCTTTAAGCAAACCACGCTCAGTCATATACATACAGTAAAAATGTTTTTCAGATCCTATACACTGGTAAACAGGCCTTTTCTCTTAAGCACCGACCACAAAGCAAGACCAGGCAAGCAATTAAATAATGTGCAAACATGCCCTGACAAAAGAGGTGTCTGCATAATAACGCGTGCCAGTGCCTTGTCATGGCAACCCATCCTGAGCCTTGGCTATTCATCATGGGTGCAGCTGGTACACGTCTCTATGGCCATTCCCTCGGGCACAACTCTGCTGGGACACACCAGTGAGGAGAGGCGGTTTCAAAACAAAACAAAACACACATCCTTCTCCTCGTTCCTCCCACTTATATAACTACTTATATATATATATATATATATGTACATATACATCCTCATTTTGTAGCCTTTAGTTGTTCATGCCATTTCCATGGGGTAGTGTTCACCTTCAACTAAAAACTAAAAACTAACCCACCAGAGACACTCAGTCATCCAATTACAGCAACGTGCACTGGGTTAAGAACTTAGCAGTGACAACCATAGAGATATGGAAACCCCCACTGGGGCCGAGAACCCACAACAAACTGGAGCAACACGTTAAACAAGAAAGGAGGGAGTTGACACCACAGATCCTGTAACACTTAGCCTATTTAAACTGAAGAAAACAAAAATGAACTGAACCAACTCGGCCTATTCTGAAGGACAACAGCAGCTGCGTGGAAATGCGTGTGCAGAAAGATAAATTTTGATAAAATGTAAGGTCAAAAATGATACGAGGGAGTCTGACAGTCAACACCAACAATTGAGACTGGTATAACTGAGGGGGGAAAAATATTTAAGCTTTAGCTCATAAATTAATATCAGATTTATTTATTTTTTTAAGTCAGGGTCTCCACAACACCGTCTTATACGATGACATAAAAGCTGTACTTCCTTTATGCCACATTCTGTTTACAATAACAACCCTGTGGGGGTACGCATCCGCAAACCAGTTAAGTTGGAGCTTTAATTTATCTCTGTCAAGACCAAGACTTCATACACTCGACACTGTGAGGACTGAAAAGGAATCACATAAAACGTGTTATGTGCAAACGCCTCGACTGCAGATGTTAATGCCAAGAAGATACAAATTATAGAGCATGGACCTTTTATTCTTTACTACCAATTACGTAACAGAAACAGGATTAATGGATATCTAAGGTAGACACTATAAGGTATGGGCCAGCACTAAGGCTGCACAATTAATCGAAATTTAATTTAAATCGCAATATCACCTAGTGCAATTTCTAAATCAGTTATCAGTGAAAACTATCTCAAAATACTCTTTAATTCAAATACTGCTGTGCTGCGGAGTCGTCCTAGCCCGCACATCATATTCTACAGACTTCAGAAAACTTATTTGTTTGGTAAAGATCCCTGCAAATATCACACCATAATCAATCAATTTTATATGTTTATCTATGGAAAAAAAAAAACGATCACTCCTCCCAGTATTGCAAATCATATGGAAATCACAACATCACTGCAAACAACTGCAATTGGACATTTTCACAAAATCAATTTGCCAGTACATGTAATGCGTTGTAATTAACTCATGATGTCATTTATGACAAAAAATTACTTAACAGGTGATGTGATTTTTTTTTTTTTTAAAGGTATTTTTGTCAAAGAGACAGAGACTGTCTGGCTGAGGTCCTTATCTTAATGACGGATAAGCCTATCAGCTGTTTAATAAGTGTGAAATGCGAGGAATTACCCTTGACACATAAGCGTGTGATCAATTTAAACAAAAGGAAATGAGTGCTGGCTCTACAGAGTGCACCACCTAAACCAAGTATGTGAACCGACGACAAGGACAACACCCCAGCTAACAGCAGGTTGAACCACGGGTCGTCCGGCTTCTTGTGGAAAATGACTGAGGAGTCCTGTCTGCCTCCCGCATCGGTCCTCTCACTCCCCACTGACGGTCCAAATCAGTGTGACAGTTCAGAGGGGGAGGGGGGCTGCCGTGCTCGGCCTTTTGTTCCACTCAGGAGGGTACACATGTGAATAAAGGCAAAGAACAGAAGCTAACCTAACCTGTTACATCTGGAGGCCGAGTGACTCAAGCGAGAAAGTAGCACGAAACGGCGAAATCACCGAATAATCCCCGACATCTGAGCGTCCATGTCGCCAGCTCTGCTCACTCAAGTCCCCGAAAGTTTCGATGGTTCGGTTAGCTACGTTGGTGATAGACATCCTTGTCGTTGTTAAACTTTAAAAAAAAAGTTTTGTTTTTGTCTCTTTAATGCTTCTAGCAGTGCCACAAAGGCTTACCAGTTAGAGACACAGGCAAACTTCAAAGCGGTCCGTTAACTGACGTTGATTTAAAAGTGCAGGGTTTGACGGTTAGTTCGGCACGTTAATGTCACCGCATTTCAGCTCATTTTGACTAACATTGGCGTCGCAGCGCTGTCTGTGTGGCAAATACCGCGTTAATTTGATTAACAGAACAAACAAGGCACACTTACAACCGAAGGAAAAACTTATCTCCCCCTTTGTTTCTGCCGCGGTAGGCGTAAATTGGCGTTAAAAACCGCTTTTGACGCGATTCGCAGCAGTGCTCCGTGACGTCCTCCTTACTTTTAAGTGGAGCTAACACTGTTTTAACTGTTTTTCAACTGTTGTGAGGCTGGAAATGTTTAGCTCTCTACAGTTTGAGGGGTGGCTAATTAACATCACTTTAGAATAGAAAATCGTTACGCGGCGGAAACTGCTCTTACTCAACGTTTAACTGCAACTGATCCTCGCCAGCTGTGACGGGAAAGGAGAAGCAACAAACCAGCGGTGCTAACGTTGAACACTGCGGGTTAACTGACGTTAGTTAGCCGGCTAGCTAGCTAGCGGGAGCGCACACACACACACACACACACACTGCTCTGTTTTCGGCTCCACTTGGTGAAACGTTTTACGGTTTAATTCTTACCAGATGGGCTGCTGGAATCCCTTGGCTGGTTTGGTAGCTGTTGGCCGTCGACAACCCCAACAATACCCTCCCTCCTCCGGATTTCCGATATGTTTTGAAGTTGATGCTGTGTGGACGCCGCGATGCGCTGTCGACCCGCACAGCGAATGAGCAGAGTCAGCCTCGCACAGCGCCTTTAGTTACCCTCCCCTTCTCCGAAAACCCCAAGTGACATTATTCCGCCATCATAAGGGATCAGATTGCACTTTTAACCCGAAAAGATCATTCGCACACCGTCACTCAGTTCTGCAGCAACGCCATTAAATACTCCAAGTTGACCGCCAATAAGTGGCTCGTCTATTTGTGAGAACCTTATTGTATTTAATTAGCAGAATCAGTGCTATTTTTTATTGGAGTAACATTAGTGGCCAGCTCATTTTACTGTCATTGCACACTAATAGAAGGCAATGTTAGGCCTTTTTAAACACATAAAAAATATATATATACAATAGTAAATATATTTTCTAAATGGTACAGACACAAAACCAACATTTAAAATTTAAAACTGCATTGAAGAAAAGAGCCAGAGGGAAGTGCATCCAAAAGACTGTCCTGTTGTGGACTGAACTCGGTTCTGTTTTCATTCAACAGTGAAATCTCTCCTGCAGGTGATTGTTTAGTTCCACCACTTGTTATTGTGTATTTATGAATCCAGTGTGGCTGACTGTCCACACTCTGTTTAAATGAAGCAACATGCTTTAGGACACGACAAAGAACAAAACAAAACAAACAAAAAATTCAAATTTTGTATCTGAGGTTTCACTTTAAAGTTGAGGTGAGTGAAAATATTTCTTTTTTTTTTTTTTAATTCCTCAGTTTGCCTCATTACAATAGACTCATACTCATATAACGGCCATATTTAAAAGTCCAGACGCCATTTCTTATCAGTGAAAGCCAAACAGTAAGGCAGCAGGCGGAGGTACATGATAAAAACATCAGTAATTACACAGTAACTTTGTTCTGCGGCTGCCAGTACACTGAATGTAATCTGGTCTGAGTCTGATGGGCAGTGTTGGGGAGTGACTAGTCACAGGTGTCGACATTATGTAATGTAATTACAAAATGAATCTAACTGTAATCAGTTAGTCACTGGGAGAGAATGTGTAATTAAATCAGGCTATGATTACTTTTGAAAATGTCAATGATCACAAAGGAGGTCACATCTGAATATTTTCTGTGAAAAGCTGAGGCCGTGGGTTGAATATTATTATTTTGTTGCTTTGCATGTTTTTGATGATCTTTGTCATTTCCTGTTTGGTGGAGTTTGATGCTGTTCTGATGCTTTTGATTGGTTCTCTTGGTTTGAATTTGCATCGACCCACATCTGTCATTGACGCTGCTTGGTGTAAACATTTGAAAATGGTTGACAGCGGGAAACATTTGTTGGAACTTTAGAAAAGTAATCTAAAAGTAATCGGATATAATAAGGCACACTACTTTGATGAAGTAGTTGAAAATAGTTGCATTACTTATTACTTTTCAAATAGGGTAACTAATTACATTTCCAAAGTAACCTTCCCAACCCTGCTGATGGGACAGAGTTTCCAACATGGCTCTCCCACCACCTGTGTACGAGTTGTTTCCTCACAGGTCCTCAGTAGCTCAAAACAACATGGACGCTCTAGTGTCACTTCTGTGGTGGGATCTCTTCCCCGAGCTGCACTTTGGACAAAACTACCGGCTGAACACGGCCTTTGCCAGGATGTTCCTAGCGCCAGAGGAGGCAACCCTGCATTTCTGTCCGTACTATTTTGACCAGGTCACTTTCAGACTTCCTGCCAGGGACCCAGTGAGTCACATGTGAGTTCCATCGTCAACATCAAGTCATATCCAGGGAGGTTCCCAGACTTCCACTGATCCCAAACTTTTTTTTTTTAGCTGATGTATTTTGGAAAGTTATATATTATGTTGAAACCTCTGATCAGAAAGTAGATTTTCTCCTAAATTCAACGTAATTGCACTACAGCAAAGTCCACACTACTAACAAAAGTAACTCCGGTCCTCTGCCTGTCCATGTAAATCCACAATATTGATGCACAAATGTGATATTTGCCGTGTATCTTAGTGTGTGTTTATTTACTGATACTAAAGATTGAACGTGATAATGACAGATCTTCCCCCTACTTGTGGCCTGAAGGGAGAGCTGCAACCTCAGGCTGCAGTGGTTCCACTCATGGGCCGACTTGAAGCACGAGAGGCAGAGGGCCTCTGAGCAGCGTCGAAGACGGGATTTAAAGAGAAAACGGGAAATCCGGCCCGACGCCGGCATCTACTTGAGTGGACTCTGTCAACTCCGACATCCAAACACTGGCAGGAGTCTCTCTAACAAAGAGTATATTTATCTGATGTATGGCTACCGCCCCTAACCGCCTGCAGGGTCAGCGTTTGGTCTTGCAGATGTGTTTTACATCTGTTTTATTAAAAGGTACAAATGTTGAGCATGTGTCTGATGTCATGACGTGACAGATTACAGCGCAGATAACACGTGCATGTGCAGATGAAAACAAGAAGGATCAAAACAATGAACACTGTTTACTTTTTATGGAAAACATCTTTAATGAATTGAATAGGTAACGTCTTGTGTGAGTACATGTAGAAACAAATGTTCTATGGTGGCTACAGTCGCTGGAGGCCAGATATTTTAGGAACCAGTAGAGTGTCTGTACAAAAAAAAACACCTCATCACATGGTCGGGTGTCTTCTCAAGGCTGGAGACACAGGGCTGATCTGACATTAGGCCTCATGCTGTAGTGAGTAAATTTAGTCCAAAAATCTATGCAAGTCAGGGACTGCAAACCCCCTCGACACACTGGAGACACGACACGAAGACATAAATCAATAAACTTGTGTGTCTGTGGTTTTTTTTCAGGTTGCTTTTTTTTTTTTTCTCTCTCTTTACTTGTAGAACTCATGCTCCTGCTCGTCCTTTTTGATGACAGTCTTGTAAGCTTTTTCAAAATCTTTGGCCAGGACGATGTACCTGTTCTCACGTACTGCCAACATGCCAGCCTGAGAAAGCAGAGGAAGAAAAATAAACAGAAGGCGAGACATTAAAACACAAACAAATGAATATATCGAGTTTTTCCGAACCCAAAGCCAAAGGTTATCTTTAAATTAGTTGCATTTTGCACTGCTGGATGGGGAAAAAAAACAAAACTTTTAATTGAGGCTCTTGCTCACCTCCTGGCAGATTGAATTGATATCAGCTCCGGAGATCTTGTCTGGCCTGGCCACATCTGTTTATCAGTTAAGGACAAATGAACAACACGCAACTGCCAAAACACAGGGAAAAATCTGAGTATCTGAGCAACAGAGGAAAATACTGGAATGATAGGATGGAAATGAGATGTAAACTTGTCCCTTAGAAGGTCCAGTGTGTTGGGCCAAGTGGCATCTTGTGGTAAATCTGAGCAGCCTTCTGCTCATCCTTCCTCCCCTTCCACGCATACAGGAGAACCTACCTGGAACTCAAAACTACTGGGCACATTTACCACTTTGCACTGATCAAGTGACTCACTTCTAGCATTATTTTCACTTTGTTTTATGGTTTCCAGTGGTTCCAATAAGATTCTAGCATCTGATACTTAGATGTTGAGCTTCGTGTCAATGTACCCTCTCGACTTCCCCCCCTTATAGACTAAGCACCACATCCACCACACAGGATGATGCACTGATACGAAAAATGTGAAAACACTAGACAAGCACCTGTCTCAAAAGAAAAAAAAACCCTCCATATAATAAGCTGTATTTTGTACAACATTATATAAGGGCCATTGTAGAGGAAAGAAAATAAAAGACAAGTTGATAACGGGAGTCAATGTCCAAGTTTAAAGATCAGAATTTCTGCCACAAATTTGCAAGTTTTAAATTGGCATGTATGGGAGTTTTAAACTTGCACAAATTTCATAAATTTGCAGGTTTAAAACTTGCAAATTTGTGGCCTCATAATGTCAGAGAGTATCCGAGTGTTTTCTCGTAAATTTGCGACTTTAAACTTGAAAATTCTGTGTTTAAAACTCAGATATTGACCCCCACCTCCAGCTCATGTTTTTTTTTTTTTATCTTTTTTTAAAATCTACATGGCTCTAACATGCTGTCCTAATTTTCTGTATGGTATGCAAGTGTATTATTGTGTACAATCAAAAATCCATCATAGGGAACTTTATTGGATAAGTTAATTACTCACTCTGTTACACACTTACACACACACACACACACACCACTTAAACACGCTGCTGCTGAATCAAAAGGATACAGTCCTCCAAGTCGACCTCCTCAGAGAGGTTCATTTTACTGGTGATGGTGGAGAAAATGAGGCGTTTCTGCCTGCGGTCCGGCAGAGGGAACTCAATCTTTCTGTCCAAACGACCAGGACGCAGCAGAGCCGGGTCAAGTGTATCTGCTCTGTTGGTGGCCATGATCACCTGAAGGGGGTTAAAATGTCAACACATGTTTGTCATGTGAGCGTAATGGTAAACAGTTTACATTTTCTGATATGGGGTGCATTTGGTTCCACATAAAATAACTGCTTGTGGCTCTCTGAAGGAAGCTAAACTTGGCCCAAATGCGCCCACGGTATCTGGGGAATGGTTTTGTCAACCCTCTGAAACTGGCAACCTAGAAGCTGGAACCTCACAGGGGAAAACTTAAATCAATCAGTCACTGTTTTGTTGAAACTACTTCTTTTTTTTTTTTTTTTATAGAACATGAAGCCAATGCAGAAGAGCCAAAGACTTAATTTCCTCAAATGACCACGTCAGGCTGGTTCCAAAACAGATCCCCATTTGAAAGTGCCTAGTTCTACAGCAGAAACAAACATTAGTATTCAGGCTTAAAGCTATGCATAGTTAAGGTTACGGGCGTGTAAGTGACAGCTAGCTCCAGCTGTCTGCACGGCACTACCTCAGCTAATCTGAGTGACCGAACTTGACCTCTCAGCTGCTTTGTGGAGTTGGTGCCTTTTCCTCTGCAGACCACTAAGTTGGTTTCTTAGGCTGAAAAACGTGCATGCAGGCTGAAATTCAACTATGGTGTTCTGCTGGGAGATGCAGCGACTTAAACCAACGGCGAGGATGAAAGGGTGTTAACACTAGCAGTAACTTTTACGGTGAAATGTTTCTGCATTGTAAATTAAGGCCCAAACTATACATCGGTTTGTCAATATTATAGATAGTGGCAGATATTGGCCTATTGCAGACACACTGGTATCGGCATATATGTTCTCCCAAAAGTGTCGACATTAGAACTATTTTTAAGGCTTGGAAAAATATTTGAACTAGTGATGTCAAGTGGTGTAATCACGTAGTTTGTCCAGCAGAGGGTCACTGGTGAGAGGTTAAGTGTTCTTGTTCAGTTCACTGACGTTTGGAATAAAGTTTATTAGGTATTTTGTCTCTATTACTTATCTTTGTCACGTGTATTTGATGACCACGTTCAAAATATTATTTATAGAATATCAGTTGATATATTGGACGCTGGAGTTTTCTTTCTCCCTAATATCGGTATCACCCCAAAAAATCCCATATTTGTTGGGCCCTATTGTAAATGTAATTATGTCAATAAAAACTGAATGTATAAAGCAAAAAATAGCTGACGGATAACTGCACTTGATTAGTGACTAGCAGTCACACTCTTTAAATACTAAAAGCTTTCTGTGTGCAAATCTGAGTCACATTCATAAACAGCTCATGGGCAAAATGTGTATACAGGGTTTTGAAACTTTTTAAACGCTGAATGAACGGACGTGATGCATAGTGAGGGCACGGCTGGTGTTGTCAGTCTGAAAGTGCGCGAGCTACATCACAGGGATCATGACTCAGCACACACGGAGTTGGTGCATT
Source organism: Naso thynnoides (assembly GCA_029783665.1). NCBI lineage: Eukaryota > Metazoa > Chordata > Actinopteri > Acanthuriformes > Acanthuridae > Naso > Naso thynnoides. The sequence goes on along the minus strand of JAQLOL010000025.1, from coordinate 6,576,459 downwards.
CACAGGGGAAAAGCAAAAAGCTTTCTGAGACACGTGGACCCACCTTGACGTTGACATTCTGGTCAAAGCCGTCCATTTGATTGAGTAGCTCAAGTAAGATTCTCTGCACCTCCCTATCAGCTGCAGAAAGAACAGCAAAAAAACAAAACAGTGGGAAATGTTATTAGTTTGTATAGTTTTGGTTTGGTTGTACAGTGCAAGTCTTACATGTGAGCCAGTGTTCGTACCTCCAGTCTGTGCATCAAAACGTTTCGTGGCGATGGCATCAATCTCATCAATGAAGATGATGGCTGGAGCATTTTCCTTGGCCAGCCGGAAGACGTCTCTCACCATACGGGGGCCTTCACCCAGATACTTCTGGACAAATTCAGAGCCCACCACACGGATAAATGCCGCTGGAAACAGAGGATAAGGACAAAGATTAATTTGTTATTTAACTGTACATACTCATAATAAATAATCCATAACTAAAGTACAGCGTCTCCTGTAGATGTCATTGACATCAAAAAACTGTAATAAAAAGAGACTTCATGTCACTATAAAATATACAGTAAAACCAGAAGACATGCAACAGTACTTTACCAAGAGTCTAAGTCCTGTGCAGTGTTAAACTCACCTGTAGTGTGGTGTGCCACAGCCTTGGCCAACATGGTTTTACCACAGCCTGGAGGTCCATACATGAGGACACCCCTGGGTGGGTCAATGCCAATCTTTGAGAGGAAAGAGACAAGACTTGATGAGAATCCAACACATATTTTCTACATTTTTGGGAGGAGCAGATTCTTGTTATTTCCCTGACAGCGATGAGCGAAAAATGATCCAAGTCCGTGCAAAACAGTCACATTTCTCCCTAATCTCTCACCTGTTTGTAGAGCTCAAAGTGTGTGAGTGGCAGCTCTACAGCCTCTCTGACTTCCTGCTTCTGAATGTCCATACCACCAATGTCAGCATACATCACATCTGGCTTTTGGTCTGACGACAGAAACAATGAAAATGTGACGCTCAGTTTTGCTGTTGGACTATGGTAGCTTCAAGAAAATAGTATCTGTGTCATTTTATATGGATAAGACTCATTTTTGACAATGTTTGATAAAACAGAAAACCCAGAACATATAATAAACACAGTCTTCTGTGACAGTAGTGGAAAAAATATAATCTCTGCACATAACCACAGTCGTCTTTGTTGAGGAGCTGTTAGAAAGTCCTCTGAAAGAGAGAGACACTGTGTGTTTACCTGACGTCAGCATCATGATGCTGCTGTCAGCTTCAGGAGGGAGCACGTCCACCAGGGCATTGCTGTGTTTGTGCAAAGCCACTGATGCGTTGGGCTTAAGCAGCTCTCTGTCGATGGTGCTCAGGATGCGCACATAGTAGTTGGACCCTGTGTGGGGGTACGAGGATTAATAAAAAGGAGAGAGAACGCAGGAGCAAAACTCATTACACATTTAAAACGTGTACTTCACGCTGAATAATTTACATTTTACAACGTCTCCTCCAGGTTCTCTCAAGACTCTGAAAGCCTGAACATGACAAAGCATTCAAACATACAGCTTGTGTGCATCATCTGCCATTTCATTCATTTTTAATTCTCAGCCTCACCTGCTCATTTATTTATATTCGCACTGAGTAATGCACATTATTTTATTGTCTATTATTTCTTCTTTGGAACTGTTCTGCTGGTAAATTATAAACTATTCCTTGCAAAATTTGAATGCAATGATGTTGTAATGTAGGCACGTTGATAAGTCAAGTTTTTCCATCCAAACTTTTTCCCTGAAATTTCCTAAAGATCTTATCACATATGGGCTGTATGGTCACTTAATCTAAGCACAGACTCAAGGCTTACATTGCAACTTGGGTCTTTGCATTTTACTTAAATCTATGAAGTCTGGCTTTGGTTTGAGTAAAACAGTCACAGGTCCTTCTTTCGGTCGGGCATATATTTTTTGACTTGGGGGACACTGAGGGAAAAATAAAGCCTGTCACATAAAAAAATAATCCTGAAAGTCTTTGTGATGGATCAATGTGAAGTGCTGGTGAGGCTCTGTGGGAGTCAATATGTTCCTCCTCTCCCTTTTTTATTTCTAAAAGTTAATTTTGGCAGCTTATAATCCTTTGTCTGTGCGGGTCTTTTAAATTATGGCAGTTTTTTGTTATGTTTTGTTTTGTTTTTTTAAATGGTACCTGTGGTTGAGCCAACAATGGCTGTGTTCTGGTCAACAGCTTCCAGAAACTGGCCGATTACAAGTGGGATGCTCTGTATCCTCTTCACCTCCTCCTGAGCATGGAGGAACTCCTTCTTTAGGTTCTTCTGCTCATCTTTGATGTACTCCTCCTGCACCTCCAGGAACTCCAGCTCCTGCTGCAGCTTCTGCAAACGCACAACAAAAGGAGGTTAAGGACGGGCAAGAGCCTGTTTAAAAAAATGACAGCAATATAAATCTGCTTGCTAAAGATCATTGACTACAGATAACGGTTTGCGTGTGGACATGGGGTGTCAAACAATTTCTCAGGGCCTGTATCCACAGAGTTTTTTTGGGCAGGAAGTGCTAATGGAGTGCAGGAGTGCTCGGATGAGAGAAAAAGCGCTGCACGTGAGTCTTGTCCCCATGACAACGACATCTTGACAACAGCCGCTGTCTGATCAACACTGCTCCTTTGCTTTTACTATCTGTTTTCTGTTTGAAATCTTTTTTCCCCCCTTCCACTGAGCATCAAACGGAGGATCCCTTCCCTCTTCATTTGTATGGATGAGGAGTTTAATAATGACAACAGCTCGGCTATCACGGCTCCAGCAATCAGACATGGAGCAAGGAGGATGTCGATATGTTTGGCTGGATGAGAAAAACTCCGGTAATGTCACCGGTGCCTTTCTGGAAATTGATATTTTTTCAACTGAAAGCATTCAGAGCAGCTGCACAAAAAAGGCGGAGCGCTCAGAAAAAAAAAGACGCTGAGCGCTGTGCCTTTTTTTTTTTTTTCGCATGGCTGCCGCCTGCTGCTGCAGATGCTCTCTGCTCAATGAGAATAACTGAAAACAGACGATGGCGCTCAGAAACAAAACACCAGGTGGACTCGGGCCCAAATTTATTAAAATGGTCTACTATACATTTTATGTTTCAAAGTTTTGAATTATGTATGGCCTTTTCTAAAATCTGCCCGTGAAGGTCTTCATGCAAGGCTACAACGTGTGAAATGAGTTACTAAATGTAGTGTACGCCCGGTCTAGATGAAAGCACTACATTTTAAGTGTGGGTGACAAAAATGGATCCATTCATTTTTTTTTTTTTAAATTCCAACAATAATAAAAAGATGCTTTCTAAATGTACGTGCATGATGTTGACACACGGCAGAAGTTAACTGAGAGCGCAGCGCAGAACCAGGAAAATCTACAGCATGCACAAACTAGATACTATATCGATTCATTCAGTGTTTTCCTGTGATCTGTGCTAATGTGCTAATGTGCTGTTCTTCTCCGGGTTTTTCTTCTGATGATCAGACTCAATCGACACTCACTTTACAACTTCAGCTCTTACTCTTAACACTCGTAGAAATCCATACAAGTAAGTTTCTGATGGACCAGTTTGATTTTTATTTTTTTTAATTTAAATCAATTTTTACAGAAACTTAACAGACCATACCTCTCCGTTGTCCATGAAGACAGAACTAAACTTGTGCCATTTACTTTTGTGGACGGTCTTACTCAAAAGATGGATTTAGGGGCTTATAACTTACTACAAAAGTAAAACAATGACCTTGTATCTGCTGTATAGGTCCTCAAGATCTTCTGGTTCTGGTGCCAGAAAAGACAGACCCGTCTGAGGTCTGGATGACAGTATTGCCGGCATATCGTCCTGTGAAGGTGAAAATAGCACAAAAACATTTAAGGTGAGCTTCTGTTACTTTTACACTTAACAGAACACAAACAGGTAACCTGTACTGCAGCGGGAAAAAAAAAGAAGAATTTGCCCTAGAGATCGCATCCTGTCCATCGAAAGACAACAACAAAAAGAAAACTTTACAGAATCATATCAATAAACCGGATGTTTGGTCATGACATTTCACCTAGCAGAGACAAATACTAACATTAGCCTAGCCTAGCATACCTTAGCTCGTAAACTGCTAGCTCACCTAACGGTTCGCAAAAGCAAAAACTAATGTCAGTTATTTCGAACCATTGGAGACACAGACGCAATTAAAACACTCTCCCCGTGTCCAACACCAGTCTTTGATGAACAGGCCGTACAGTTTTTCTTAAAACCCTCGTCTAACGTTACTTTGCCAATCATGCTAGTGCTAGCAGCTAACTTGCGTGACATAGCAACTGCACTGAGTAACGTTAGAGAATGAATTGGCAGGTTTACGTTTGGGCAGCATTCATGCCAAAGAAAATGTTTTTTAAAAAGGCGAGAAACGACTGTCGACAGAAAGATAAAACAATGATATTTACACAAGCACAGCTCAAAAACTCGTTCAATTTTAAAGTGCAACGCAGGAAATAATCTCACGGATTCGTACCGGGCTCTTTTCTACAGCTACGATATCCTCCATGTTGAATTCCCCGACGACGTTATGACGTAAAGGTAAGTGAAAGATTGTATGGGTAGTGTAGTTCTTCTTCTTCTTCTTCTTCCAAGTTTAATGGCGGACAATTGATCATGGCGGTGCATTCCGCCGCCTACTGTACAAGAGTGTGTAGCATCATGTCATTTACCTACTTTAAAATTCTACCGATCTGTCTTGGAAAGGAAAGTGTGATGAACTTCTTCTTCGTCGTCTTCTTCTGGTTCGTCCGTTAAACTCGTCCATGGTTAAACTAGACACAGTTGGTGATGATGGCCCTGACGAGGATGCCCCCTGTATTTTTTACACAGATCTGAGGATTTCATGTGTATTATTCACACAGCTGTCTATCTCCATCTCTGGTGGCAAATGCCATGTTTAACAGACTCCAGAACACAACAGCATTCACATTTGCTGTCCTGATGAAGGTCCACAGGACTGAAACCTTTTTTTTTTTAAATTTTCCAATTACTGGATAATGTGTGGAAACTTTCTCCTCTCATTTGTTTAAACTTTTTATCCAACGTGGCTGTCCATAAATTTTTGCAGGTGTGCATTAGCCTTTCTGGTCAAGATTAGTGGC
>JAQLOL010000025.1:6556232-6568135 GCA_029783665.1 Naso thynnoides | reverse complement strand
AAAGGTGACATATTAAAAAAACAGGAAGTGCTCTCAGAAAGTTTTCTAAACCTTCTAAACTCCTCTGGGCCTGATTTGAACCATACTCAGTCTACAGATGGGTGACTGCTGCTACGTCAAAATTATTAATAATAATAATTAATAATAATTGACGACAGCAGCACTCGGAGTAAAAACAGATAAGTACAGATATCCAAAAACAACAACAGCAACAACAACAACAACCACAACAACCTACTTAAGTACAGTGAAGAAGTGTTTCTGCTTCTTTATTACCGATCACTTGGGTGACTCGGTGAAAAATATGGAAAAATACAAACCTGTGGTACTAATGTGTGTGTCTCTGAGTGAGTTGTAACATGTTGTGTGTCCGACTGTGTCTCTTTCTAGACACACTTATCTTTAAGCTCACGGCTCACAATGACTCTCTGCTTCGGTGTGAAGTAAACGTGACTCCGGTGCCTGGATTTGTTTTGTCCATTCTTCTCGATGGACACAAACTCCCGACTGTTGACTCGGCTCCTGGAGATTACAACACATCTCTGCTGTACATCATACTCTCCGAGACAGTTTCCATGAGGAAAGAAGGAACGTACGAGTGTCAGCTGCACCTGAACGAAGACCTGATATCAAAAAGCATCTTCGACTACCACCAGCCTGGTAACAACCCCTCAATAACTGATTTTATGTCCATGCATGCACATCACACACCTGTTGTTAATCCACAGACAGCAATAAGAGAGAAAACACAAAGAGGACATTTTGTGTAGATATAAATTTAACTGTGAAAGATACCAACTTGAATTACTAGACTGCTGAAGCTTCATATTTACTCTGAGATATGTTTTTGCGTGAAATGAGCACTTTTTTTCCTGTAACTCACATCAGACACTTATTATGAAAGAATCTTTAAATGATGAGTGTGTACAACTATATTCATTGAATATATGAAGAGGGCAAGTTCAAGCTAAAACAGAGTGTTGAGCTGCTCTTTAAGATAAGACAAGATAGAGTTTTATTAATCTTGAAGAAAATTCTTATGCCAGATTGCTCCAAATTACAAAAATAGTGACAACAAATACAGTAGTGCAATAGAAAGCTCAAGTACACTAAGTTAAAAAAAATAATAATGCAAGTGTCTTGATTTTACCTCTTCTCTTCATCTTAGTTGTGAAAAAACACAAATGCTGCCAGCGAGGGTGTGGTGGTAAAGCTCTCATTGCTCTGCTGCTGCAGATGTTCAGACTTGTTAAACATGTCGTCTACTGCAGACGACCACATTTTCTTTAATGTCAACTCTGATATTGTTGCATTTGGTTTCAGCATCGCTTCAATTTTTTGATCTCAACAAAACAAGCCGTCTCGGTGTATCTACATCCGAAGAGAAGCTTAAAGGTGTCATTAGGATTTTATCAGAAATTAAATAGAGACATATACAAAAGTAGTGCCACTCAGTTATCACTTCTGAGCATCTATATATGTGTGGTGGTGACTGTGCATGGAGACACACTGCGCTCTGCCTGTATTTTGATGTTTTGGCTGACTCGGATGAGACTGGGTGGGGAGGGGGTGCGTTTCCCCCAGTCAATGACAGCGGGCAGGTGAGGCTGAGAGCACCGCGGGCCACAGCGACTGAATGCTGTCCACACAGGAGAAAGTTACGACTGTGGACAAAGTGAAAAGAAAGGACATAAAGCCACTGTGAGCAAGCGGATGACACTCGTTCCAGAGCCATAGTGAGTCTCAGTTTGGCTTTCAGCCATTTTGTAGCACTGAAAGAGACGCTGGGAGGAGCGATGCAGAGTTGGGCTACTTTGTGATGGACAGGTGGTGCTAAACCCTGGCGGTTAGCTTGTTTGCTTGTTAAATTATCGACTATTCCATTAAACAAATGTAATATTCCAACATAGCTTGCTGTGTAACTTAAGGTAAGCAGTATCGCAGTACACGTTGTACACACTCAGTTACGATACTTCTGGTGCGATGAGCTCGAGGGAGGGGCCCAGTTTGAATGCTGTGTTTACAAGCAGCAAAGAACGAATGCTACTGACTCTTCCTTTAACTTCCTTTTTTAGGGGTTTCCAACTTTTCGTCCCATGACCCCCAAAATAACAGTGCCAGAGACTGGGGACCCCCACTGACCCTGGAGGTGGCACATAACATTGTGCACCACCATGCAAACACACTGTTAGGCCTGCAGGCGTCAATGCAACGTAAAAGAGCGACAACCTAACAGCCATGATATTGTTTAAAAGTAATTTAAGAAAGAATATAACCAGAATTGATACTATAATGGGTGAAATATGCAATTTTAAAGTACCGTTAAAAACGTTTTGTTTCATGGAAGGCATCTTGGAGCCCCCGTCTCTGTGTCTTGCGACTCCCCGGGGGCCCCGTCCCCCACTTTGGGTACCACTACCTGATTTTATCAGCCAAAAGTTTTCTAAATAAAAGCGCTAAGCATGAAAATATTACTATGTTTTGTTAAGCACTGCAGGTGGTTTTAAAATGCTTCATTGCCCAGATATCATGCAGCATGTCAACATTAAAGTTAAGACTAGTTTGATCCGAATGTTTTTCTCGTAGTGACTGGACAACAGGAAGTCCGTGCAAGAAATGAGTCAGTTGTCTGTGGTGAGTCTCCTCTAAACATTGGGAAGCAATCACCCTCTGCTGCTTTTCTAATTTGATGAAACTTGTTTAAATTTTGCTCTTAAAGGATCAACTCACACAAATTTACAGAGTCGTTCGTAGACCTGGTGTACTAATGTGTACTACTTTTGAAACCTAGGTGGCAGAATTTGTCTTTGTTGTCATTTCTTTTACTTTATTTTTGCTGTATTGATGAATTTTCCTTTAATTTTAAGCTTTTTTACGCTTCATGTCTGTGGTTTTTGTGTCCCAGAGCCAGATGCAGAGATTTTCCCAGAGCCGTGGCTCCTGTATGTGGCTCTTCTCCTGGTGCACCTCATCATCCTGCTGGCCGTCCTAACAGCCCTGCTGCGCAAACGTGGCAGATACTGAGTTTGCGTTACATCTGGCAGGAGCGGAGAGGCTTCATAGCTTAGTCAAGGTTGTCAGCACTGAGGACAGAGACTGGTCTCTCAACTTTAAGATCAAAGTCATACCCAGGGACAAACAGCTTCAGTCTTCCGCGTTTTCCCTCCATTTGGTAAACACACAGCCTTTAAAATCCCAAACTCCATGATGCACTCCTCAGTCGTCTCACGCTGCATTCTGACAATCAACAATCAACCAAAAGTGTTCATGCAACATCCCTGGTTCAACCTCAACAAAAACTAATGCAGTGATGGTGGTAGTTGTCACACAGAACAGCAGATGAGGCGGCACATTTTAACACAAGATTTGGCTACTTTTCAACACCTGTGAAGGACGGATGATTTTTTTTTTTCTGTGCGTCTTTAATGCATCCACAATTTGGGCATTTCAGTAACATTCAGACCTTGTTCAACTAATGTCCCTCCTGTCTTTCCTACACAAACACACACAATTATTTGCAAAGAAAAGGGATGCATGTGTGTTAACCTCTTGGCTGTGTCTAATAATGAGCTTTCAGTCTTTACCTTAAGTTGCATCAGGTGGCTCTTAGCGAGCTATTGCTGCCACCATCACTGCAGATTGTTTCATTCCTTGACGTAGGAAATGTCACATGCTCACGTCATATTTACCAGATGTTTTCCTTCAGATGCTTCATCGGTTTTTGCTTAATATATCAATAAATTGGGCTGAAATCAAGTGAGCATCAAATCGTCATGATGTTGCTGAAATACTGAAAACTGCCGGTAAAATTTTTTTGCTAAAATGAATTAAAGGGTTTAAATTAAGATTCATCTAACTAACCTCAGGGATGACTTTGATTTTAAAATGGAGGATGCTGTGTAAATGGAAAATGGACTGTATTTATATAGTGCCTTTTCAACTACTCAAAATGCTTTACAGCACAAGTCAGCATTCACCCATTCATACACTAAGGGCAGGTGACTTCTCTACAAAGAGCCAATCTGCTCATTAGGAACACATTCACACCAGTGGCACAGCCATTGGGAACAATTTGGGGCTCAGTATCTTGCCCAAGGACATTTCAACATGTAGACCAGAGGAGCCAGGGATTGAACCACCAACTTTCTGATTGGCAGACAACCCACTCTACCTACTGAGCCGCAGCCACCCGTGTCTTTGTAACATTTGCATTTATATCATACATCTCTACAGACAGTTTCTTATTTCATGAAATTAGCAGGATTATCCTCATCTGTGACCTCCTGATAGTTAGAGGACATTTACTCAGTCATAACTTGCAATCATTCCTCCACTCATTCACAGTGTAAACCGTATTTGACTGTGACATTGTATAGAAAAATGAATACCAATGCACTTTTATGTATAAGAAAGAATATGTGAGTAGGGTTTATCTCTCTAAATAAAATATTGCTTCAGCTCGTGTACATTGTGTACAGTTCCATGTCGTTGTTAGTTGCTTATTTTCCAAAAACTTTTGTTAAACAGATCAAACTTCATGTGCACTTCCTCTTCCTCTATCTACAAACATCACTTCCTTCACAGTTTGTTCTGTTCTCCTGCACTGAAATCAGGGAAAAGTCGTTTTGATGCTTTATCTCCATCTAGTGGTGACTGAGGGCAGTTTCACAAAGGGGCAACCATTAGAAAAGACCTCATTTCCTCTTATTTTTCAAACATTTCTGCAATAGCTAAAAGTATAAGCATACAGCACAGGCTGAATTTTTAGCACAAACCTAAATACCAAGTAATCCAATCACTGAGCAGATCTTGAGAGAAAAATCTGCAGTTAAAATTCACAAAATTCACCTTCTAAGTAAAATATTTACTATTAATGCATCTAATCTGCTTTTTTGTACAATATGCACTGATGATACGTTTCTGTTTGTAAATTAAAACAAGTTTATCCTCAATGTCTTTTACTGGATGAGAAATATACATTACAACCTGCTGCTGCTGCTGCTGTGATTGAAGTTAATCCACGTTTTTTAAAAAGATGAAAATGGATGTGTGTGGAACTGGGGACAGGAAGGTCACTCACACACACACACACACACATATGGAGGGAAACAGTGCATTTGTCAGGGCAAGGACAGGGACGCAATCAGCACAGTAATCCTGACTACTGGCATAATGAAATGGCCAAAATGAGGGATCACCACACACACACGCATACACACACTCTCTCTATCAGACATGCTCACACACGCACACACATACATACATACATTCTCACTCACACTCACACACAGAATGCATTGATTCCCCTCTGAGCTGAGTCACAGAGCAGGTCAGTGCACCTAAGGTTGTGTGTGTGTGTGTGTGTGTGTGTTTCTACATTTGTGGGGTCCGAAAGCTGGTTTTTCCACTTACGCTGTGGGGTCCGACAATCTTTGTGGGGACAAAATCCTGGACCCCACAACTTTAACATTAGATTTCAGTGTGAAGATTTAAGTTTGGAGGTAAGGTATGAATTAAGGCTAGGTGAAGGTTTGGGTTAGGCTGTACAAATGAATGGAAGTCAATGTAGAGGCCCCACAAAGATAGCAGTACAAATGTGTGTGTGTGTGTGTGTGATGGCGGTGCTTAATGGCACAGGAACGGAAAGTGATGTGGTTAGAGCCGTGGGCTTGAAACAGGCAGTTTAAAATGTCAGGCAGGCTGACAGCAGGGTGGAGGTGAGAAAACTTTCTGTAAGAAGTGATTTCATGACAAACTTGATTGAAGTTAGTTTTAAGTATTTCCTTTAACTGTTGTATCAAAGAAGCAGTGAGATGTTCACTATGGGTTTAGAAACACTTAAAGAGGAAAATGAGGCTTTTGAAAAGTGAGCACAAGTGCCTAAACTAAATGTTAACACAAATTAACTCCATCCAAATAATAGCAACTCTGTTTATCCTGGTTTACATGTGTGCGAGATTGACAACTTCAAATGTTCTTATAGGAAATAAAATAACATAAAAAGGCTCACCTGCAGAGCCTGGGCACACTTTCAACAAAGACTCACCATTTGAGCTGTAAGGGCGGAACAAAACTCCAGTTTAAGCTCTAACTCGAACAATAAATCGATTCTCCCTCAGTGCTTGTGTACTGAGACACAGACAGCAGTCCAATTAAATGTTTAAATGTCCTACTTGAACTATAACTGAAGCTCAACTTAACTGTGCATGTAAATGTACTGAGTGGTTCCCAAAGTGGGGGCTGGGGTCCCCCAGGGGGTCACAAGATGCCTTCCAAAAAACAAAGAAATTTAAAAAGTAATTTGTAATTGCAAATTTAACCCATTATTGTATAAATTCTGGTTATGTTCTTTCTAAAATTACTTTCAAATAACATTATGGCTGTAAGGTTGTTGTTCAGCAGGTGATGCTGCGTTTTTCCCGTTCGGCTTCATGGTGGCGCTGTGGTGTCACTGCTGCTGTAAAATAAGCAGAAAAAAATGAGTGAAGATGTTTGATCAATAGCTTTACTTTCACAGTGACATGAATGAAGCTCATTTTCCTCTATATTTAAAGGTTTCATGATTGTATCTCCGTGATGTGGCTGAGAAAACCGGTAAGGATTTATTTATTTTTCTGTCAGTCACAGTGAATCAAATCTGGACCCTGACAAAGACGGTTCGTAAGAGGCGACGATGGGATTTGTAATTACAGGCCTAGTGTAGAAAAACATTGCTGATTATTTTTGTTTATTGCAGTGTTCTGTTTTCACAGGTCTCAGCAGACTTTCTTTGGTTTGTATTTTTAAATGTATCTGTGCATATTGTGTCCTGAATATCAGTTCCTGATATTCTCTTATTTATTCATGTTTTGTTGATGGATGTTTACTGTCAAATTATTCGGTCTTGACACTTTATCATATTATCAAAGACTTAGAGTCTTTCTGTGATATCAGTAACCTGACTGTTGTCTTCCCCGACACGTGGGGGTTTCTGGAAGGGATGGAAACATCCCTCAAAATCACTGTTGCCATACCAACGGCTCTAAAGCCCACCTCTCCCTCCTCCTCCTCTTTTTCCATCCCTCTGCTGCAATGCATCACACCCTCACGCCTCCTCCTCCTCCTCCTCCTCCTCCCTCAGCCTTCACCCATCCCAAAGACTGATTAGCGCGGCATCGCTCCGCTGACACACAGCGTAATTTCTCGAGTGTCCTGGGTTTTTTGAATGTGTGTGTCCCGGCTTGTCTCTCTGTTGACGCCTCTGTCAGGATGTCCATGCGGGTCTCCGAGAGACATTCCCCACCGCGCGTCTCTCCTTAAGAAGAGGGACACTGTTTTCTTTTTTTTTTTTCCCGTTTTGTGTTTTGATCCTAAAATCTACCCGGCGAGACAACAGATGGACATCCAGCATCCGACCACCTGACGCGGGATGGAAGCCGTCCACCTCTGATCCATCAGAAAGAAAAAGCGCAGGATTCTTTATTTTTAAAAGAGAGGTGACAGGTAAAAGAAAGACTCTGACTCCGGCTCTGTGGCACGAAATATTCAGAATACGACTGTTCTTCGCATTTTGAGCAAAGTCGCTAATCCAAGATGAGTTGATTGTAGTTTCTTCGTAGCCACACAGCCGGAATGCGCAGAATAATCGCGCACCTTTTTTTGACGTCCAAAGACGCGCACCTCCTCAGCGCGTGACCTTTCAGACAGGTGTCACGTGCTGGTGACCCGTCTGAGCACCACCTGCGCTGTTGCAGTCCACCATCTGTAAACAGCAGCTAACAAACCATATGGCTCAAATGATGGAGCGGCGACTTGAGTAAGTCAGAAACAGCCTGACTTCGCCCTAAATCACTGCCTTCAGCTTCACCCGAAGAGATATGTAGATGCAAAACTGCACTTTAGGCTGCAGAAAGACAGCAATAATAACACTGATCTGGGGCAACAGCAAAAGCTGATCATTGTAACGCCTTGTAAAGCCAAAGAGAGCCCGAAACAAGAGACTCCTTCGCACTGCTTCCATGACCATTTCAGCCACACCGACTGCTTAAATCAAGCACTGGCTCTGCTTTTTGCTGGGGTCACACCTGCAGTCATACATGAGGGAAAAGTCCAGGAATGTTGCTAAATGTTTCCGATCAAAGGCATTCATGAGTGCAACACTTTGACATTTTAACAGACTCCTCTGCGCATCACTACCAGCTCCATCGAACGACTTTCTCTCACTCAGCGTCTTCCATCCCCAGTCAGATCAGCCGGAGATATCAGTCTTCCAGTAGCTTTCAGCATTAACAGCCATTTATTGACCAGTGCATGTGTCAGGATGCTGGCATAATTTTGAGTGGGCGGTGTCACTGTGGAGCTAAACTGGCCAAAGGGTGTGCCACAGGGTATAAATAGTTGAACAAAGGCCCTTTTAGAGCGACAAGAGGGTGAAATCTGAAACTGGGAGTGATTCCTCCCTCTGGTAACTCTATACGCTCACACGCTGAAAGGCTGGACAGACTCTCCAGCAACAGACTGGCAGAGATCCTGAGAGGGTGGAGAGACAAGGCGGCGGGGCGCATGCCTTCCACACGGCTGCTGTCAGATTTTGCAGGTGCTTAAGAAGAGCAGATCAGCAAGAAGACCCACCCAACCCCTCCTTCCACCCCTTGTGTGAGCAAGACAAAACCGAGGAGAAGAAGAAACCTGCGTGAATTGCACCGAGAGTCCCAGCAGCCTCAGGAAAGTCTCCTCTCAGTTCCCTGACTTTTAATCATAGTCAGGAGATCTTTGGCATCTCCACGCTGCAGCAGCTGCTGTAGAGCTGTCTTGTGTCTCCCATTCTGAAGTGTGTGTGAGTGAGTGAGAGTGTGTGTGCGCGTGTGTGTGTGTGTGTGTGTGAGTGTTTTGCCGCCATTGAAAGCTGCCACCAGTCCTCTTTCTCCTGTCAGGATGTCTGCAGTACGAGAGCTGCTGCTGCTACCTCTGGCCCTCCTGGCACTGCAAGGTGAGTGGGCAGTGGTCGGTTGCCATGGCGATGCCGCGATGGCAACACCTTGGCATGCATACAAACTATCCAATCATTCACTCACTCACTGTGCTGTTTGTTACCGCTGTTGAGGTGATTCCTGTTGTCTGACGTTGCCCTGTCTACCTCAGTCTGCTCTGTGTGTACGCCACGTTTCGGGGGGTTTCTCAAGCGTGTGTTTATGTTTCTGGTTAGTGTTGTGTGTGTGTGTGTGTGTGTGTGTGTGTGTGTGTATGTGTGTGTGTGTGTGTGGGTTGGTGTGCAGATGTGTGAGTGAGTATTTGTGTTTCCATTATTGTCCTTGACTGCTTGGTAAAAGCCCAGCTGTTCAGTTTTTTTGTTTGTTTTGTTTTTTTCAGAGTAACAAGATGAGGCAGTGTTTAGAATGGAGGGCACACACACACACACACACACACACACACACACAGATACAGCATCCGTTGTGTATTCAAAGGTCTAAAACAATGTGGAGAATTTGTTTCTCCCTGTGTGTTGCACTGGGGCACCATGACATGTGTGTCTTACGCAGTCTGGGGCTGCAACTAATAATTATTTTCATTATTGATTAATTAGTTTTTCTCAATGATAGGTCCTACTATTGGTTAAGGAAATAGCAGATAATAGAGAAAATGCCCGTTTTGACTTCGCACAGGCTTTCCAAATGTTCAGCCAATAGTCTTAATCCCAAAGATATTCAGTTGACGGTGATGATAAACTTTGTGTGACAGAAGCTGGAAACAGAGAATGTTTGGTGTCCTTGCTTGAAAAATAGCTTCGGCATCTAATTAAATATCAAAGTTTTCTCTTGCTTAACAATCAGTTAATGGTTTCAGCTCTAGATGAGCTGAATGGATGCGACTGTTGTTCTTCTTCACTCATGTCAAGTCTCTACTGTAGTTGCAACTTTTATATGCACGCTGCTCAAGAAAACTAGCATCATGATTTTTTTAAAGAGAAAATTTGGTAACACTGTCTATGAAGCCTGTCTCTATAATGCACTCTAACACATTATGAACACACTTACAATGCTTTTTTCACCTTTAACCTTTACCTTGTGTATAACTATGATTATGCAGCACTATAGGCACATTACAAGTGTGAACATAATGTATTATAGACGGATGCTTTAAGTGTTACCGAAAATCTTCCTTTAAATTTGTGCCAAGCATGTAAGCGGCCCTCAGACTTCACTCCTGCTCTTATCTGTATCATTTGAGATGTTGATATTGTTTCTGCCTTATATGCCTCTTCCTAGCATGAGATGGAAATAGCCAAGCTACATAATCCGTCACTGTTAGGTTACTGTCAGTCCCCTCACACCTGCATGAATAGAGGCATCGCACGGCTGGCCTGTCTGAGGACATTTGCGATCACTGTCACATCTCTTTATTTGTGGCTTCTTGGTTTATATGAAATTTATCAGTTGGCATACGTAACAAATGACTGGAGGCAGCTAACAAGATGTAGACGTTAGCAAATAGGTTAAAACCATGCAAATGCAAACATTCTTTGCCTGGCAATGCTTTACTTTTTGACTTTGTTTTTTTGTATGAAACCAAAAATGACCTGAGTTTTTCAGGATTCATGTAACCTCAACAAATCATCTCATTTTAAGCACTCCAGATTTAAAATTTGAGCATTAAAAGCAAAGAGAGATATCACTGACAGCCAGATGCTCTTTGTCTCGCATTCAGCGCAGCCTGATAATCTCCAAAAATGCACGGTAATTTGTTTTGCTTGTTGTTATTCCTTTACATAAAGTGGCTTTTAATCCAGGGATGCAGAAAGTTGAGGCAGGAGGCAGATAGCAGCTTAGAAGTGAAGCTTAGCGAAAAGTAAGGTTACACAACCTCGACTGACAGAAATAGACAGTCTGGGTGAGGAGCTGGCGGGTTAGTTAGGGACTGATGTGAGTGAGCACATCTGGAGCTGGACGCAGTGAGGATGAGGACACAAGACGAGACAGGAAACGGGATGAAATCTCCTAAAAGAAGATGAAGGGAACAGATTGAGGCTGACAAAAACAGCAGCCTGTGCTCTTTATGTTTTGAAATGTGCATTTACATGTGCTAAACAACACATGACAGAGAATTTAATAAGTTTTTCTAAGAGGAAGAAAACATACATATTACAACAGCAAAATATTATCACTGATTTGACGTTCAGCACAAGTTTTATCACATGAAACTTCATTTGAATAAAGTGACAGCAATTAAGAAGAAATAGTAGAACTAAAAGGACAGTTCCCCCAAAAATACAACAAAATACTATAGCACACCACATGTTTACTATAATACCAAGATACTGTCATGTTTTGTTCTGCAAGATATGAAAACTTTGATAAATGAACCTTCATTAACAAAGACCACACCACTGTTAGTTTGAAGTAGTTTTATTGGGATGGAAGATTTTAAATGTATGGGTGAGGCTCGAGCTCGATGGATGAAGAGGGAGGGGTCAGAAGTCAGGGGGTGTGTAGGGAACGAAGAGAGTCTTGAAGGCTGAATCGATGAGGAACCCGGTGAGTGAGGGAAAAAAAGAATTACTGAGGTGAAAACACAGGCGTTGATATACTAACTGTGTGAGAAACTGGGAGAAACCAGGAGGGACCTACACCAAAATTCGGTCGGGGAGGGCTCCCTGCCACGAGGTGAGGTAACCAGCCACTTAGTCATGATGCAAACCTGCAAAAGAGGACAGAGGAGAAAATGGGGTCTGGGGGGGGGAGGGTCATGAGAACTTGAGACGAACACGAGGGAAAGGGTTAAACTCATCTGTGTAGGTCTGCACAGGTGATAGAATCTGAGGCATGGATGGTTGAGTTAATGAGGATCAGGTGAGTTAAATTAGTGAGTTAGTAATGTCAAAAACATAATATTACTCAGGAGCAACTGATATCAATATGATAAAAGAT
>JAQLOL010000025.1:6545590-6556132 GCA_029783665.1 Naso thynnoides | reverse complement strand
AGCCTTCAAATTTGACACAAACTGCAACAGTCAGTGGTCAGAGTCATTTGCTCTTGCTTTCAAATTAAACCAGAGGCTCATAAAAACTAATGCCTCTGATGGAAACTAATGCATGCAGCAGAGACTCTTTGCTTCACAGTTGCAGGAGCCATTAGTCTCCCATTTAGTTGCAAGGGGCTCGAGCACGAACTTATGGTCAAAGGAGATCGCTGTCAGCATGATGCTGGGCAACCGCAATCTTCTCAGCCCCGAGCCATTTGTACAATACTGCATTTGCTGGAATTGGAAATTACATCAGGAGCTCATCATCTTAAGTAGCAGGGGTAGAACATAAACAAATAAGTACTCAAGTGATGGACTGCAGCTAGTTAACCCTGTGAAATGGATTGTGCAGCTTTAGGAATTTTCCAGAAAGGTGTTCTTGCTCTGAGATGTGACACAGCCTCAAACAGGAAAATACAATTTTTAGTAAACGATGTATGTTGTGTCACAAAATTTGAGCTTTTCTTGCAGAAGTTTCAACATTTACAGCTGGAAGCTTCAGTTCTATAGCCTGGCTACACCATCCTTCCGCTCAGCTCAGTTTTCACCGAGAATCAGTCTGGTAATGAGGCCCGTCTTTAGAACTACAGAGACAAATTTCTGGCGGGACCAATCAGTGCCAAGCAGGGATGGTAAAGTTCAATGACGTATAAGTCAAACGCTTGTTCGCAGTAGTTCAACTATGGTGGTGGCCCACAGCGTTTGTTTAGCAGGCTACCAAAAGCCCGTCATTATTGAAAACTACAGAATATTAAATACAACGAATGTTCTGACCTGATGGATAAAAACCTTAGGGACACAAAATGTAGGCCTACTGCTTCTTTGTGATTTTTACACGTATGGAAGAACAGGAGCCTTCGGTAAAACTCTCTACTGATCTGTGCAGTGCGGACGTGAGACTCACGCAGCATCGGGGACAACACAACACGTTAAAAAGAAAAAAGTTAAAAAGCACTAAAACTGACAAAAATAGCCAATATCAAAACACAATGTAACAATATCTATGTGATTATTTTACAACTTGTGGAAAACTAACGTTAGCCGCCACTTGTCTGGTGTGTTAGCTGTCTGTCTGCTGTTAGCTCTGTTAGCGTTTAGCTGCTGCCTGTGGCTGTATCTGCTCAGTGAGCATGTGGTTTTATTTCAAACAAAAAAAAACATCTAATTGTCTCTTTCCACGATGCATGGCAGGTCAGAATCCCAATTACAACACAATACAAAAGCATTTATGTAATTACTGAACAGATCAGACATTAAACTTCCCACTCGTCTGTCTGTTTTCACAGAATAGCCGGGCCAACAGCACGCATCATACAGTCAGTGTTAATGCCAGTTTGTTTAAGGCTGCTCCAAAAGTTTTACACTTAACCTGATGCCATGCCTACAAGGATTCAAATACAGCAAAAAGTCCTCAATGGAGCGTGGCCAGACCCTTTTCACAGAGTGAATTTATTCACAAAGTGAAGTAACAAACATAGAATCATTTAACAAAACTCGTTGTCTTCAAGCTTTTATGTGACAACTTCAGCTACCTCCTCTTCCTGTTGCCCTGATAAAACATTGTGTCATTTTCTTCTTGAAAGGTTGTACAAGCCTGTTTTACAAAACTTGCCATTGCTGCTTCATGGGGCACACAGGAACATGGATCTATATTACTGCCTCATACAAACAGCAGGTGTTGTAAACAAGAACCTCTGATTGATGCCCTCCATGTGAGTGGCCATGCAGCATGAACAAAAACTTGGACGGGATTGTTAGAAACTATTACGGTTGCTCACTTGAGCCCCATCTGCAGCAGCTGTCAGACTCTGAGCCTCAAAGCTGCATGAATCTCACCATAAAGAGAAATGTATTTGATTTTTAAAAAATTGAATGATCATTTTTAACTCACAAATGTGCTGCGATATACTGTGCAGCTGAACTCTAATTGCATTCTACATGTCTCACACATGAGAGAGAAACATGTAGACACACACACCTGAGCCCCTGTTCATCCAGCTGTGTGACAGAGCTCCGTAATGCCAGGGTGCCCTGTAGCGGCTGGAGGGAGGGAGGGGAGGAGCCTCGACAGAAGAGATGACCTTCAACAGCTCAATTTGTATTTGTGGTGCTGGGAACACATCACTTTATCAATATTTATCGATTACACTATGAAAAGAGTTTAACAATGCTCTGCTTTGCATTTTTAAAAGTTTAATTTGCTCTCATGTTTAATCTTAAACTGTCAAAGCAACTACGCTGTTTGTTTTTACCTAAAGTCAGTAAGATGTTGTCTTACAGCTTGATAAGCTGCTGTTAAATTTATTTACGTGTCTCATGTTCACTGTACAAAAAAAAAAGTTTTAGCCCAACCACATGTCATGATCACAGATCTGTGTAGTTATTGACCCATTTAATACATTTAACATTTTTATTTAAATTACAAAAGTTTGTTCCAATGTATCAGTTTGAAAACATTGTTTATTGTGCCAAATATGCTGTAAGAGGAATATATTCAAAATTCTTGCTTCAAAAGCAAATATTGTCACTGACACTGTGATAAAACAAATGTTTGGACTGTGAAAGCAAGTTTCTAGAATTCCCACCAGCCCAGACAAATGCCAAAATCCCACAGACATTAAACTATAAACAAAATTTGAAGTTACAACGTGAACGCACTGTGCAGTTTGCTTACTTGTCATGAGTGTGACGTACAAAATTACACTGCTGACAGTTTAGCAGTGGAGAAATCAGCTCTTTTAAAAAGGAAAGAAAAAAGCAGAGTGGAGGAAGTGGGTGTCCTGGAGACAGACGGACCAATGAGAAGAGAGACATGACGCTCATTCGAGGTGTTGTCATTGCTATGATGCATTACCAGCAGCTGAGTGCTTCTTCACGCTGCTCGGACACTTATTAATGCTCCTAAGTGTGTGTGTGTGTGTGTGTATTCCTGTGTTTGTGTGTGTGGCAAAGCTGCACAAAGGCAGACAAGGACAAATGCACATAATCTGCAGATAACTTTCTGTTTGTGGGGAGAGATTTTGACAAAAAGAACTGCTGGCTGACAAAGTTTAAGTTCAAGTATTTTAAAATAATAAATACCCTGACACTGTTAAATGCTTATCAGCAATATTTCAGATCAGCATAGTATTGATAAGTCTTAAAGCAGCACCAATCAATGACTACATGTGTACATGTATGTAAGAGTCAGGGATCACTCAAGAATTTACCCAAATCTGCAGTTTGGGTGGTCGTAGCATCATCAGCTGATTGTTTTGGTTCACTGTTCGCTCCAATAACTCTGTTTTTGTAAGTAAAAAGGCTGCGAATCTGCAAACAGAATCATTGCAGACAAGAAAGAGACTAGTAAACATAGCAGAGCACTTTGCAGTTTAAGAGAAGTATATTTAGAAGGTGGTGGAGACCAAAACAGAGAACAGAAATAAAAAAAAACAGGCTGAACTCCAAATCCATGTTAGCTGTGTGTCTGCAGGACGTAGGCAATAGATTTCCTAGCAGGTTACAAGCCAACTTCATGTCAGTGCAATTTTAGTCTGTTGTGCAGTTTTGCCACTAAAAGGCCAAAAACTCTGATTAAAGCATCTTTAATGTTGCATTTTGGAATCCAGTTCTTAACAGACCTGTCATCACCATTTGCTGTGATCAGGTCACCTTTAAAAAGCTTTGAGACAACAAACAATACTGCAGGACAAAAAAAGCTCAGAGTGTCACTTGCAAGTTGAATACACTGCTTAGCCAAAGATTTTAGGAAAAAAGAGTGAAAGTGGGCTCTGTGTGTCATTCTGCAAAAAAGAAAAGATGTGTATCTTTTTTGCAGAACAAAATGTCATTGAACATACAGACAAAGAGCCTTTTTGCATAAATTGCAGAGAACAGAATTTACAAAAGAAAGAAATGAAGTGGGATTGGCTTGAATATGCAACAGGCAGAGAGAGCTCAATCTGCATCAAAACACACAATTGTAATCGAAAAATCTTTAAAAAGTACTTATTGGGGACATTATCGTCTTCAAAACGTATTTCTCTCCTGGGGAACGGGGCTGTTTAAAATGTTGTAGTTCAATACTTACAGTGTAAAGTGAGATTGTCTGTGGAACTTGTTTGCTGTAGCTTTTTGACTCCTGCATCCTTGACTTGACAGTCTGTACGTTTACATGCACGGTTAAGTCAAGCTAAATTATAGCTCGATTAGGCCATTTAATTGGACTGCTGTCCTCATCCCAGTATACAAGCACTGAGGAAGAATCGGCTAATCGTCCAGCGATATGCCCCATTCAGCTGGTTGCTATTGGACCGTCTTCCAGTTAGACAAGCAAGCTACAAACACGTTAGTGAGCAGCTAGTGGAATCCGTGTTAAACGGTGAAAACATGGACAACTTAACAGCACTGTACACTTTATATTTAGCTTCACCTTTGGTACAAATTTGATGCATGCTTTCCTTGGTGCTTGCTTTGTTTTCGTATCGGCTTTCCTCAACAAATTTTTTGCTGTTTGACTTCGTCAAAGACTGTCGCAGGGACTATCGATCACGCTCAGATTGCTTAGGCCAGTCAAGCTCTAATCGCATCTGAGTGTGTTAGCTCGATCTTGAGAAATTCGATTTAGTACGATTTCAGTTGGACTAACATGTTGACATGCATTTTAAAAGTCCAGTTTTAACTAGACTAATGCAATAAATCAATTTTCTCTAATGTCATGTAAATGTATTGATTGTTTTCCATATTAGGAAGAGAACAGTAATGTTGGGAAGTGAATGATATGTGGCAAAGCTGGATTCTGTTGGTATTACAATGTTTTGACCTTTTGTTGAGAGCTACTAAATTAAAAAAACCAAGGGGCAGTTTACACAGCGCAAGTTTTTCATATCAAACGTAAAACTTGTTGCGGTTCGTCCTTGCTTTTACATGACAACGACGTGCTGGCGCCCCTGAAAATACAAACGTTTGAAACCGGGTTACAGAGTGGAATGTTTTGAAACTGCAACCTTCTTTCCGGCTGCGTAAACTGGCAAGTGGAGTGCCTTTGACAAAGCCAAAGCCAATGCTAATGCTAATGCTAGCACAAGTCAATGCATTCCGCTCTGGCCACTACCAAACTCTGATTAAACACTCCGCAGTGCACCAAAAGCAGGTCAAATGTCACAACAGTCTGTTGAGGCGGATTTGAGTGTTTGTAGCAGAATTTTAGAAGTCAATCTGCGCCTGAATTTCTTTAATTTGTGGCTGCTTAGGTCTTCGCAGCAACAGGAAATAAACAACTTGGACAGCTCCGACAGTATGTCATTACAAACTTATACTGCCAACTACTGGCCTGGCATGCAAACTACAAAGTGCTTTTGGTTTTGAAGACACAAAGGAAAGACCTTTCTGTTTTAGTAGGGCTGCTCCCGTGTAAATGTGGCCTAGGCTTTATATTACTGACACACTGAGGGAAATTTGAACATATTTTTGTGCCTCTTTGTACGAGAATCAGAATAAAATCTATAATGGGTGTCTTGTTTTGATTTGAGGCCTCCACAAAATAGAAATTGTGCTCTTGAATCAATGGAGCATTTGCTTTAAAAAAAGATTTAATAAGTACAGAAAAGGCACTGATTCCACGGGGTTTGTTCTATACTGACCAAGCCAGTGTGTCATCGCTTAACCAGCCATGACAATATGACAGATTTGTGTTGTAAAATCAAATTTACACACAGAGGAGTGTGTGTCAGTGGTCTTGTTTCAGCGGAGAGTCTTTTGCTCACTTGGTGTCAAGGGAAATGTCATGGATGCTTGACATTTCCCCAGGTTCTGTATGCCTACAGTAAGTTGTGGGTTTATGTTGTTTGTACCTCAGCCATGGAAACAGATGTTGTCCTTCCTGGTTTCTCTTTTCAGTTTCTTAACTGGTTTTATTTCTAACTCCCTTAAGGCCATTCAGCAAAAAAACTTGATGAGTGTTGTATTTTCCTTACACCTAGAAACATTATAAGCTAGCTAGCCTCAGTTGATGGGTGGTCTGTTGGGCAGCAAAAGCTGTAGACTTTTGCTTCATAGTTCTTAGGGGATATATAGCAACTGATATGATGGATTAACAAGCCAACCCCCCATCAGGGAAAAAAAAAAATCCTAATCTGCAATTTCTGGAATATTCGTTGCATAATCCCAAACCTCAGTCCAGGGATTACGCAATGGATTTGCATTTTCGATGCCCTGTGTGTGCGTGTGTGCGTGTATGTGTGTCCTGGCACTGTTGGAAGTGCTGCTGAGGCACTTTATGACTCTTTAGTCTGCACTCTGGATGTGCAGTTCCTTTGTGTCTGCTTGCATGTTTGTCTCTCTCTCTCTCTCTCGCTGTGTCTTTTCGCCGTCGTCTTAACTTGCTGTCTCAGCTTCGGACAGTCAGCAGCATCCCTGCTCACCTTGCACAATCTCGCCTCTGTATGCGTCACCAGCTTCCCTCAGGATTACTGCCTCACACTGTCTGTGCGTGCTGCTAGATTCTCATCCGTCTCTGTTCTTTTCTTGTTCTTTCTGTCCTGCGATGAAGTGCTGTCTCTTGTCCTCAAACATTCTCTTAATCTATGTCCTGCTGTCCGTCAAATGTGTTTTGTAATTGTCATAATGTTTGTCCTCTGTGTGTGTTCCAGGTTTCACCTCATTTTCTCCCATCTCAAACCCTTGTTTTTTTCTGCATGCGTTGTCTTGCTCCTCTATTTGATGTCTCTTTACCTTTCTGTCTCTTTCTGTCTCTTCAATATAGCAGAATCTCTCAGAGACTTGAGTCAAAATATCATTGCATATTAATATTTAACCAAACATTTGGTAGTCTTGCACTGATGTCTATTAGTTGATTTTCCCGTGATTTCACAGGGTCATTCAGTGATGAATGACTTTCATTGACCTTTGTTGGCAGCCGAGGATTAGCTGCAGCGCTGACAGCTGGTGCATCTTACAGCAGCCTGTAATTATGCAAACAGTCAAGACACATTTGTAACTGACAAGGCAGCTAATTATAACAGAGATGGAACAGAAAAATGTAGAATAACACGCTTTGTGTGTTTTTTCCCCCAATTTTACAGCATTGCTTTCTGTGTATAAATGCATCTGTTCTCTAAGCAGGAGAAGGATGTGGTTTGCCTCAGGTCTGTTTGTTATTATCTAGAGGTCCTCAGAAAACCTGAAAACCCGAGACCCTGGCCTCAACCCAACCCTGCTGTGACTAATAAGTTTTCCAACAATTTATTTAACAACTTAATGTTTTGTTCATGTCTGTGATTATAACATTGCGACACAAAGTACCTACAGAGATCTGGGAACACAATAATTATAGCGACACGAGCAACCAGACACATCATGTTATTTTATCTATTTATTTTATTTTTTTGCACATATGAAAAAAACATAATAAACTAATAATACATATGGTATGCAGTAGGTAGTGATTTAGAAGTGAAAAACAAAAACTTCAGAAAGATGTGCAGAAGGAGTGCAAAAAACATAAGCGATTTAAAAAAAAAGGGGATTAAAAATGTTAGGCTGGTCTTAGTACATTTATTGTCACAATAATAAATAAACTGAAAATGGCATATGTTAAATAGTAGGACAAAGGCACACATGGCCAAAGCTACTGGAAAAATGACAAACTGAGTCCTCAAAACATTGATAAAACACAATGTTGTATGAAAAGATATTACAACAATATGTGTAATTAATTCCTTAATAGAGAAAAATAACAAATTAAAACAAAAAAACCCAACACATTTTAAACAAGCTCAATTTTGATGACAGTGTAGTGAGTGTAGTCCATGAAACACTGATTAAAACCATTTAAAGCTGAGGTAGGCAGTTTGATTTGATGTCATTGGGAAAAAATTCCATAGTAACCTTTCAGCATTTTGTAAATCAGGAGGTGTGAAAGAACACTAGACTTCTGCTCCTCTCCTTGGCTTTATATTCAGTTGCTGAAGGGTACTTATGGCCAATCATGAGTCATTTCAGAGAGCGTGTGTTCCTATTGGCTGATCTACACCGCGCCTCTAAGCAACAGGTGACATCGCTACAAGCTGATTGGCTGTTGAAACAAGTGACATGCCTTTCACTCTAATTCTGGTCTCTGGCAACTCGACAAGCTGAGTTGCAGGCGACACCGTTAGCCAGCTTAAGTTGAACTGAAACACGTTAGTTTACACCGCTGCAACTTTCCCTGAAACCATGCACCTCGTCATGAATGCAGTGGAGTTGCTTCCTAAGGAGTCTCGTGCTACAGCTAGCTTGATATCCAGATGTTGCCTACCTCAGCTTTAATTTTGAAAAAAAAAATTAAACTGAGAATATAAGTATTAATCCCTCATTGCACAGAAAAATTGTAACACAACTACAATAAGTAAATTCAATCAGGAAGTCATTATCAATGTTGTTTGCAACAGGCAGTTTGAGTTATAATTTCACAATTCACCTGGGGTCCATGCTTAATTGGTTAACCTGTGTGTTTGCAAACTTCCTGTGTGATCATCTGACTGCTCGTGTTTCTGATATTTTGTTCCTGCATCGCTACAAATAACATGTTGAGATTTTCTGAAACTGCATAAAACTGGCATTATTCTGTAAGTTTTCAGCAAACTCAACAGGCCCTGATGGAAACAGACGCTTCATCAATAACAAATGATGCATTTTTATCTGTTTAAACAAAGTGCAACTTGATTGAATGTGGCTTTGGTACGAACACTCAGCACATTTGAGACCAGAGAGCAGAAAAAATACAGTGTTCAGTCACTGTTCAGTTCCAATCAAACCACTGTATCTGGAGTGAAATCAGTTCCAGTCAAGTTGAGGTTTGGGTTGTTACTCTTGGGTCCAGCTGGTTTGGGTTCTGTGTAGATTTTTAATGTATGGATCCAGCTCTCGTCTAAATACAATGCAAATGATTGAATTTAACTTGGAGTTTATATTTTCGCCGGTGAAGTTTTACGTTATGTTCTTAACTTTCTCTTATCCTCCTTCCCCTTTTCTCTTCCTTTTCTCTCTCTGCAGTGCATCAGCCAGCATTAGGCCTGTTCCCTCCTACTTCCCATCTTCCAGTGCTTTTGCAAAAATTGCTGTTACTATCAAAGCCTTTGCTAACTTTCTCTTTCTTTCTTCCTCCCTCATTCCTCCCCTTCATGTTTCTCTGCAGTGTGGTGGTATTTCTGTTTGTGTTAGTCTTAAAGTCTCTCTCCGGTGTTTCGTTATTTATATCCCGGAGAGTGAAAATGAATTGTGTTTTTTGTATTTATGTACATGAGGCCATGGACGATGTGTAGCCTCTGTGGATCTCAACCAAACTTTTAATGACTTTAGTCAGTTCATCCATCCATTTCCCATTCCCAAGTGGTCAAATGCAGACAGTTTGTCGTGCCCCTAAACGTCTCAGACAGATGTACAATGTCGCACTTTGGCCAGGGTCAGCAACCCAAAACTAAACTGGTACGTTACAGGAAAAGGTCACAGCTGTGGGTTGAAAAAGTAGATGTTAACTTTAAGTTTTAAACAGGACAAACTCAGTCTCCTGGGTGAAAGTATTGTGTTTACCCAGCCATGCACCTGACAATTTTTTTGCTTCTTGCTTGTGTGAAGGATGGATTTACGTTATAGAGTCACCATGTCACTGTGTCACCGGTTTTGAAGCCGCAGGTTTTCCCCATCATGTTTTTTGAGGCCGAAAGTAAACATATTTTTAGACAATAGGGTGTTCCTGGACAGCTGCCCATTGCTACCAATAACTGTGTCGCCAAGCAGATTGCTAGCAGCTGCTGTCACTCAAAACAGCCACTCCCTCAATTATGCTTAAAGGAGAGCTATTATACTCATTTTTGCGTCTTTCATTTTGATGTTGGACTCCTAGAGAGCAGCTAAACATGACTGACCGACCAATTAAGTCTGTAGATCTGTAGATTAAGTCTGTAGAGAAACTGTGACTCTCGCCCTCTCTCCTCCTTGTATTTTGTGCATTCTCTCAAAATGGTCTGTGTCAGTTTCTCCTCCCCCTTTCCTTTATGCACGTCTCTGCACTCTGCTGTACTTACAATCGGCTTACTGACACGAAATAAACACAGCTAGGGCACTGATAAAATGTTACCCACAGTTTGTGCTTCTCACTCTTCAACACGACAAAGCAACATGTGGTCCTTTAGCAGCAGTTATGCTGCTATTCTGGCTCATGTGTTCGTGAGGAAGTAAACAAATCCACATGGAATAAATCCACGAGAAACAGGAGCACTATCAACTTCTGTCTGGTGCTTGCCTCTTTAGGAAAATTTAACAAAGTTAACTGTCCTTCATCCACCTGTCCTGGGAAAAAAACTTTACTGGAGCCATCTGTTTTGACAGTAATCTGTGAAGCAGAGAGCAGAGTGCAGCCGTGTCAGAGCAAAGCAGGGGAGGAGGCGGCACAGCACCGTGTGCATGTGCTGACATGCCCATATAAGGAAGTCCAGCATGTATCAATATCAGTGGAAAAACACAGTCAAAAAAAAAATACTG
>JAQLOL010000025.1:6526836-6545490 GCA_029783665.1 Naso thynnoides | reverse complement strand
ATGTGCTGACATGCCCATATAAGGAAGTCCAGCATGCATCAACATCAGTGGAAAAACACAGTCAAAAAAAAAATACTGTAGAACACAGCGTGCAGAGCTCACTTCCAAATGCATGAACCTCATTATGTGTCAATATGTGTGCGTCGTTTCACACGAGTATCCGACACTGTAACAGCATTTATTGGTCAGAAAAAAATAATAGCTCTCCTTTCACTTCAGCTCATAATGTAATTTTAATAAGTGGCTTGTATAAAACTTCATCCCTTGTGCAGTAATCATGAAAGGGTAAATTAACTACGGAGACAGAAACCCATTTTTTATGTATTAGGCTGTGAAGTTTGGCATTTAATATGAGGCTTTATGGGAATGGAGCCTGTGTCAAGAGGCCATTTAAGAACTGTAGCTTTTGGACACTTCATAATTGAATACATCTTCCAGCCCTAGAGGTTTCCACTTTGTTTACATCAGTTAGCTGAGAGTCTGGTGTGCGGCATGAGGCACAGAGTAGCATGACAAAATGTCAGTATTTGACCAGCTGGGAATGAGAATGGTCTGGTTCATCTGATAAACGTTGTGTTTCCTGTCCTCTCCCTCATTTCCCTCTCCCCCATCTCGCGATTCGAAACAAAAGCGTCCCCAGAGGTCAAACTTGAGAATAGCAAGAGAGCATTGGTTGAGAGCCATGCTGAGGCCTCAGTGGAAACTGCAAGGTGCAGTGTGAGAAAGAAACATTTGGAGTTACAGGTGTGTAACTCCCGGCCGATGAGAAATATGTGTCATGGTGATGATGGCATATATAGATTCACGCTTCTATATATGAATTAAGCGCAGTACCAGTTGACAGAATGCAAGAAACTAGTGTCGCTCACTGCAACCTCTTTATTTCCCCTCAGTTTCACAGATTTAAAACACCAAAAATGTGCATTACTACAAAACAAAATTGATCAAATTCTTAATCATCTATGAACTGAAATGATGAGAGGAAATAAAAAAATGCAAGAAAAAGCATTTGCCCGTCACAAAAGAGAAAAAAAAAAGCATGCAATTAATATTGGGAACAAGCACGCAAAAATACAAACGTTTTAGTAGCTAACATATTTATAGACAGGTTGCCTGCAAGCACTGAGATACTGGAAAACACCAGAGCTCTTCCTCTGCATCAACAATTTGTTTAAGTCACAGGAACCCGAAAAAAGAGGATGATGGCCACCCACGGCTCTTACCTCTGAAACCTGTGACCTGCTAATAGACAAAGTTCAACGAAGTAAGTAAACGGGAGGTTTCTAACTTTGTTCTTCATCCTTTTCACTCTGTAGTGTCTCTGTGCCAAGGAGCCTGTGTGGAGTTGGACTCAGACACAGAGGCTGTTGTCAACGAAACCTTCAAGCTGGGCTGCATCTCCTGCAAGATGAGGGGTGAGGTGCCTGCTAAGGCCGTCGTCAACTGGTACTTCAAAGCTTTGGATGAGACTGAGTTCTCCCATGTGAGTTTTGACAGTCTGAAAAGGAAAGCTTTGGAAACAGTAGGCCTGCTTACTGTAGTACAGTTTAAATAAATAGGTTGACATTTTAGGAAATTGATGTCCCTCCCATCCTGAGGGGAGTTAGATAAGAACATTAATACCACTAAGTACCAATTTAGATGGCACATGTTTTCGCATCAAAGGAAACACTCTTGTTGTGGCTCAGCGTTCCTTGTACAGACAATGCGGTGCTAGCACCCCTGTGACCACAAATGTTTGAAAATTGGGTTCCAGAGTGTAATCTTTTAAAGCGCAACCTTCTTTGTGGCTGTGTGAACTGGCAAACAGCAAAGCCTGTAAAAGCAGAGACTACGCTAATGCTAATGTTGGCGCAAGTCTGCAATAGACACTACCAAACCTCCATTAAACACTCCACATTGCACCCAAAGTAAGTTGAATATGACATCAGTCTATTGAGGTGAATTTGAGTGTTTGTAGAATAACTTTAAAAGTCAAACTACAGCTAAATTTCTTTCATTTGTAAGCAGCAACAGTCACTAAACAACTTTAGCAACTTCCAGTGATATGTCATAACAAAATTACACCGCCAGCTACCGACCCGGCTTGCATACTGCAGCTCTTTAGGTTGTTCATGTAAATGTGTATTTTTTTATAGACACAAATGAAAGACTTTTCCGTTTTTTGTAGGGCTGCTGTCACCTAAACGTGGCCTAAATCTGTAAATATGAAGCTACTGCCAGAAGCTGATTAGCTTAGCACAGAGTCAGCCAGCAAGGAGAAACAGCTAGCCTGACTCTGTCCAAAAGTAACAAAATCCACCTAACAGCATGTTTAAAACTTGTCAACCAGCAAGTTATCCCTGTAAAACTGAACTAAACCAGGCTATGATGTTGATAAACCTCCCATAAACCCACAACATGTTTTTTAGTGGGTTTTGTTGCTGTTGAACAGAGTAGGGCTAGCTGTTTCAGCTGCTTACTGCCATTATGTTAGGCTAACTGTCTCCTAGCTGTAGCTTAAATTTTAATGTAGGCCTATAGGCATTACAAAAATATCAAACTTATTCTTCAAGTTTTTTTTGTTTGTCTGTTTGTTTTACCCAGGCATTTTTTCAATTTTTCTAACATCCATCGAGGGCCACAATAAATTCTATCAATTATTTACCACATACACACTTAACCCCTGTGCGATAAAATTGCTTCTGTTTGGTGAGGCGTCTGATGCCAGAAAGTAGCAATGATGCTACTCCTGTAGTTGTTTTTTCCAGGTTTGGGTCACTAGGTTGTAGTTTATCAGGCACATCAGAGCTAGATTTTAAATGGTGTTGCAAATACCATCAGTTCCTTTTGTTTTCATTTCATGTCCTGTATTTTCTCCTGCCTGATGGAGTTTGCACACTCACCAGCACATTTAGATTCATAGAATGCTTCTGTTCTTGCAAAGGAGGAAAATGGAAAAACGTTCCTCATGCCTGTTTTATGCAATCATTCTTAATGGAATAACAGGTTTTTCATACTAAATTTCCTGACAGCCTAATACAGAAAACCAAACTCATTTCCTTGCATATCTAATGAGTGCAAAACCTTTTGCTGAAGATGAGGCCTGAATGTATGCCCGCAAATCTCCACGTTATGAATTCGGGAATCCATATCCGAATCAGCCTTGTCAAAAATAAAAAGAGTTGACCGCTTCATTGTTAAATTTATATCCATTAAATTTAATCCAGTCTGTTTTCTCCCTGATATTTGTTATGTGTCCAGATAAAGCATTGGACAAAGCCTGAAACACATCAATCAGAACAAGGTCATTTGTGTCCTCTTCTGGGAAATCACTGCAATGCATTTATCATGAGTGCGAGCAGGGTCTTGCAATTTTCATGATGGGTCCAAATCCCCCACCTCCTCTGTCTACTAGAAGACAGGGGCCATTTAAGAGGCCATTATGGTATATACTTAAATGTATAAGAGAACCCATTAGTTCATTTAAAGTCTGCCTCCACTAATTCACCAGGAAGTGCAGAGGTAAGGCCGTAACCGCAGCCGAGCCAAAATGGAAGAAACAGCAGCAGTGGTGATGTGGGTGATCAGCTCTCTGTTTCCTCGAGGATGACAAAACAGAACAATCAGTTTGTTTTTTCACCCATGAGCATCCAGAAGAAAACAGCAGCTTCTATTGCAGTTTCATTACCCATGTAAACAATTGGGACTACAAGCCAAACAAAAATATATCAGTCATTTTCCAAAACCGTTGGAAAGTCACACTATATTTGTGGATGTCTGGAAATAGAAACTTGAGCAAAGTCACTAAGCATCAATTTCCTTGAGCACAACCCTCACCTTTTTGTGTTGATGTCTCTAAGTGCCACAGGCAGGTTTAGGAAGTTAAATCATTAACAAACATTCTGATTATGTTTTCTTTTTTTAAATTTGTTTAAAATAACCAAATGATATTATATTCCTGGCCTTATCCCTGGAGGTTTCAGGTGTTCAAGGCTGGCTTTAGGCTGTGTAACTTTCACGCAGTTAGTTGCAGGTTGTGAGCTGCATGCAACCCTTTTCCCACACAATTTGACAATGAAATGCAAATTAGTCAAAGTCTCATGCATCACATTTGATTTGTTAATTTTGCTAAGATTAGCTAGCTAATTTTTTTTCATCTGTTTTATCATTTTCTCACTCGATTATACTTTATCAAGTGTTGTTTTAATTAGTTCACATCCTTCGGGTCCCAAAGGAATCTCCGCTCCTGGTAATTAAACAGAGGAATTTAATTACGTAAAGTTATAATCTTCAGATCTTGATAAAAGCAGCTGACTTTGGCAGATAGCTAACAGAACAGACAGCAAACGTTAGCAAAATGTTCAAACAACCATCATGTTACATTTAGCGGCTGTCACCTGCTAACTGCCTGGCTAACAATCGTTTGTTAAGAGTGAGAAAAACCCAGCACACCAAATGTCCCTTTATGTATTTAATCTGGATGAACTGAAGCAGCAATAAGTTACCAACAACATCTGGCAACTCTGATGAAGGCCAACACCTTACTTCCACTTTAGTTTGTGTGAGAAGGGGTTTCAACCAAAAATCCACTCTTTCCAATAAGATTCTCCATGATATCTGATGTGCCTGCAAATCTCCTCCCCTGCGTAATATTTCGATCTAGAATTTGCCTCGAATACATTCAAAAAAATTGAGCTTTCGGTGGTAGATTTTGTAGCGACTGTATGACAGTGCGCTAGCTTATCTGACAAGCTGCTATAGCTAGCAGGCTATTTTCTTCAATTCAGTTTCTCATTTGGATTGTCAAGTGAGTTTGTACAGTTAGAAAGAATAAGATCATAGTTTTAACACATCGAGAAACTGATTCTGCTTCTGTTGCATTTCTGTCCTTCTTTCATAAAGAAATGCATTTCCTTGCGTTGGACACTAGGGGCATTATCTGAATCTACGGACACCACTTACATACATAAATGGAAACAAGGCGTATGCGCTTAAATGCATCCAATGTTGGTAACTTACTGCTGCTTCTGCTCGCCCAGATTTAATACATAAAAGCCTATTTAGTGTGTCTGCTTTTTCTCACTTTTCGTAAGTTGCTCTAGCCTTGCACCTGGAGAGTTGTTTATTATTTGAGTGTGCTCTCTTCGTTCTTTGTTTAACATTTGTTTGTTGACTTGGCTCAGCTGTTTGACAAAATGACAAAGTTTTGCATTACTAATCTTGACATCAAGTCAGTGAGGATAATCTCCTTTTCCAGGGTCCAAGGGATCATCTTCTGTTTAATAATTTTGGTCCATTTTGGTGATAAACTAACATTGCATCGAGTTCAAAACTATCAGTTAAAAATGATACAACATCAGCAGTGGTGTGACACCATCACATGACACATTATCAGTGTTTTGATTGGCTGTTGCATGAAACTAGTTTGACAAAGTTGAAAGCTTTGCAACTGCTGCGGCTGACTTTAAGACAAGTTTCAAGTGTGTCACAGAGAGCTCTACACCATGCAACTCAGCTGAAGCTTAGTTTCACTCTCACCTCAGTTTCAGGTAGCTAAAGTTGCGTGAAAGTTTCACCATGAAAAGCCAGCCTAAAAGTTAATCATGGCGTACTGACATGTATTGTGGTTGCACATAAGGAGGGGAAAACACATGCAAGTATGGCAGTAGGGTCTTTCGACATGCCTGAAACCGTTAATCTGACAAGCTAGATGCTCTGTTGCAAAGAAGCATCTGGGAAGGCTCCATTGGAAAGAGTACAAGTCATCTGTCTAAAATGGAGTGACTTCGACCAATTCGAACAATAAACTCTCCTATCAGCAAAGCTCCTTGGTATATGAAATTCTACCAAAGTCAGTCGGGAGAAGAGCAAAAACATAATTTACATCAAGAAAAGCCCTCAGTGTTGTTCTTTGCTTTTGTTTCAGACAAGTCATATTCTCCAGTTCTGATAGAACTGATGATTTGCCCTCAAAGCATCTACACTAAGCTGTTTAGGAACCGCCACCAGTGTTTGGCACACCTAAAATTATGCCTGTAGCTGCCAGTGGACCCTCCACAGGAAACCCCAATTGGCCCGCACCTCTCTTGGTGCTTGCTCAAACCTCTTAATGTGAAACCTGACCAGACTGATCACAGAGTGCAATGAAACATAAGATCCTGTGATCAGGATGGGTTTAACCTGTCCATGAAACCCTCGCTATCACCTGTCTGAATGTTCACAATTTTTATCTTGCTTTGCATCCTTCTGTAAAAAAAAAAAAAAATTAAAATAAATCCATCTCTAACTCTTTTCCAGTTATACAGCTATGAAGATCAAGTATCTGTGATTGTTGATCCTCGTTTTTATGGTCGTCTGAACTGGAGCGGCAGCAAGAACACCAAGGACCTCCAGGATGGCTCCATCTACATCCTCAATGTGACCTTCAATGACTCAGGAACCTACCAGTGCATATTCAACCGCACCCTCTCATATAACAACTATGAGTTTCCAACCAATGCCCGCAAGACTATCATCATGACCGTGGTGCCACAACGTAAGGACAGAGGGATCATTTACTGTCTGTTTGTGTAGGGAACTAAATTAGACAGAACCACTGTGGACATCGTTTCTAGGTCAGTTTTATTGTCTTGTCATAACTTGGCATCACATAGGGATATCTGAAGAGCAATATGAGAAACCCTGCATATATTTATCAAATTTCTAATTACACTAAAGAATGTGCTTAAGAGCAGTCTCAAGACGAAGGAAAAGACTAGGGAACAGATAAAACCTATTCATACTGAGCAAAACAGAGGTGAGGATTGTTTCCACCATCTTGTACATATTTTTCAGTCAGAAATGAAGGACAGAGCTAAAATGAGAATGCCACAAGCATGCAACATCAACCTTTATGATTAGTTTATATCCTGATTCGTTGTTCCAAAGTGGTTAAAAAAAAAGTGCTTTGAATGACAAGTTCTTTAAAGTTCCCATGAGCAACTTTTAACTGGTTATGAAGCAGTCTAATTTTAAAACTGATGCCTCACATCTTACCTACCTTGGCAAATGACAACATCAGCAAGGAGATTGGATATTACTGTCCTGTCTTTAACAATGCCTTTGCCTGGTCTGCTCAGTTGACAGAAATGCTTTACAGCAAACAGAACAAAAGATAGATAATTGTTTACGAGCCTGATCGATGTGCTGTTTTCTTTTTAACTGTTTATGTTTGGAAACAGGAGGAGAATTTTTTTGGCTGCGACCAACAGCTTTGTAGGTTGTTCCGTTGGTCAGTTGTTGGTCCACCAAAATTTCCCACTCTTCTGCGACCACAGTTTTCAGCCCAGGAGGCTGAAATATGTCAGCTGGCTAAAAGAGGGCATGGCAATGGGAGTGGCCTGTTGCAAAAAGGTGCATGATTTCCAAATGGATTCATGTAATATGGTCAAACTTTATAGAAAAACACACACACACAAACAAACAGCCCTGCGATGAACTGGCAACTTGTCCATGGTGAACCCTGCCCTCACCTAGTGTTAGCCTGGATTGGGTCCAGCCTCCCATGACCCTACAAAAGGATAGGCAGTAATGAAAATGAATGAACACACACACACACACACACACTTTTATTGGTCATGACCTGCCCTGCCCCTATAATTTAGCCCCGCCCCTTTCATAGCTGTTAAACTGTTTATCTAGACCCTATGGGAGACTTCATTATTGAAAGTAATTTTTTTCACCTTCTTTTTAAATACAGAGTAAAGAAAGGATTAAATATTACACAGTATTCTGCATCCCAATATTTTTTGTTGCTTGCTGCAGCTATTGCAAATTTGCACCTGTTCTTTGGATAATTTCAATATTTTGTGTTAATAAACTAGAATGTAAAACTAGTCAAACTTGAATATAAAAATAAGTGGCATGTTTCTTTTACTCTCCCAAAAACAAATGCTTGAATTAGACAAGATTTTTAAAACAGTAAGTATGTCTTAGTTTATCTGTATATCTTACTTCTTACTTCTGTGTTCTGTCTTTTAGGTAGCCTTTTACAAAACTTTGGCTGAAAAGCAGCCATTTGGCTTACTCTGGGGTATTTACATTGTAATGTTTACTAATATGCATTGTCCCTTATTAAATAAACTGAACTGAATTGAAGTAGCTTCCATCTACATGCTGCTACAGTAAACACAAAATGAAAGTTCCCTGCCCTTTGATTAGCACAGAGGCATCCCCCAGGGTTCAGTGCTGGGTCCTCTGAATTGTCACTACTTGACGCTGGCACAGAAAATGATGGTTTTGTTTGTTTTTAGAGAATGCCACCTTTAACATGTGGGTGTCAGGAAGGTTTACTCGATCTGCAGCAGGATTCTGGAAATGATGAATTATGACACACTAATTCAGGACGGAAGGTCATGATTTATGACTTGTATCATTAAAAAAATGTATGGCCTGGGCAGCTGACATCCCTGTCACCATTTTAAATTAAATCCAGTCGCCATTCCACCAGCATACAGGTACAATTTATCCTATCTCATCTCCCTCTATGTCCCTCTAGTCACCAGGGGTTTGGCATCCATCTTGTCTGAGGTGATGATGTACGTCTCCATCATCGGACTACAACTTTGGCTGGTGATTGAGATGATTTACTGCTACAGGAAGATTGCAGCAGCAGGAGAGGAAGCACTGAGAGAGAGCGCGTGAGTAACACTTAAAACACAAACACACATACACATACAGCCAGCCTCTTTCCACTGCCAGTTCTAACATCTGAAGATCGTACCGGGCCATCCAAATGTCCTGATTTCCCACCAACTGCTTTCACAATCTGTTACAATCTGCTCTCATCAAAACAACAAATATTTTCCTATTTCCTGGCTGCACTGACATCTTGTCCTGATTCTGATTCACTGACCTTGACAGGCTGTTTTCCCTTTTCTCCTTTCTACCACTCTCTTTCCTTCAGGGCGGAGTATTTAGCTATAGCATCGGAGAGTAAAGATAATTGTGCAGGTGAACAAGTGGCAGAATAGCACCGGTAGGTCTGGATTCTCACTAAACTTCATGTCAGAATTCAGTTTATTTGCTTACGTTGTTTGTTTACAAAGTAAACTCAAACACAATATGTTAACACATGTTGTATGTTTCCACCACAAAGTGACATCTGAGGTTTAGAGTTCTCTGTATTGCTGAGTAGTATGTCAACACAACAGACAACAAACTAAAATTTCATGTTTTGGTATTTTATGTCAGTGGTTCCTTCTTCTCCCTGGTTCTTCTTTGCTTCTAACCCAATAATATAAAGTCATGTCTACATTTTGTTTAAAGATTGATTCATTTTGATGCCCCAGTAATATACCTAAAATGGCCAGAGATAGATTTTTTTTTTTTTAGCGCAATAAGCAAAGTTTTTGTCAGGTGAAAATCTTACGCTACACCTTCTCATCATTCTTAGATTAAAGATATTTTCAGTAACATTTTCAAATAAACGATTAAAATTTTTTTTTAAAAATTACAAAATTTATACTTACTGAGGAATAAATGAGGAACTAACTGTTACTGCAGATAAGGAGTTGATTAATGGTTGATTTTTAATCAAGTTTATATTGGAATATTGAATTATTAATCAGTAACCAATTGATGTTCTCAATATGCTTGCCTTCCTCCCCTTTTAAAGAGAACATCTGCATTGATTTGGTCAAAAATCACTGTCCGAGAGAGAAAGAGGAACCAGGATCCATTGAGACAAAAGTTATAGCTGGAAAAATAGTTCCCGTTGCTTTCCTAGCTTGAATATTTTGACATTTTGACATTCTTTTTAACTGATGTCGCACATTTTCAGGTACTTTTTGTAACATTTATTGAATATGGACAACATGTAAGCAAACAGGATATCTCATAGATAAAACTATTTTGGGAAAAATAAGTGGGGTTTATGTAACCTGTGTGGCCGATGTTGGCAAAACACAATGTAGTGTAGCATTGGTATGATCCTTTAAAGCCTTATTTTCTCCACCATCTGGTGAAACTGTGCTTTGAGGTTGCCAACATGCTGCTTTTGTTCCACCTCTTTTCCATTTTTGAGTTCGTACGATTTCATGACAGTTTTATATTTGTGTTTTTTTTTTTTACTTTAGGTTGAATAAGAACTCAAGACTGCTTCCTTGAGGAATCTCACATCCCCTCTCCTCTCACCGTCACTCACACTCCACCATCCTCTCCACATGACGGAAAGTTTCAGCTACAGAAAGAAGAAACCTCCTCTAAGAAATGTTTTTTAGTGACTTTCTACAAAAGGGTTGGCAAGGACCGAACTGTCTCCTGCTCTGAGGGACAGAAGGGATGCATCGGTCTGTGTCCGACAGGACAGAGAGGGAGGGAGAGTTGTAATGTATATAGGTCTGTAAGTATGCACAGATAATCACATGTAAAGTATATTATAGGTACATGCTGTATATCCACTGTCGGCATACTTACCAGCTTATCAAAATGGCTGACATCATGCTTCAGATGTTATGTCACAATTATGTCTTAGTTAATTTAGTCACATTTCATTTCCTGCCATCTGTTGGCTTCAGTGTTTGACCAGCACAGGGTTTACAAAGCTGACTTTCAACTCTGAACTTTATAGACATGTCGATATATTTATTAGCCAAATCAACATTAATGGTGAAACCCTGACTGTCAACACTCAAACCTTTTATTTCTTCATTTATTATTAATACACAGAACCAGAGAGTGAATCTGAACCAAATAGAGGTGAGAACAAGAGATAAACTGACACTTTTGAAGCCACTGTGTAGAGCAACGAGTCATGAATGTCACACGTCAGAGGAAAGTTGTTGTATTTCATTTTAACCGCAGGTTTGAACACGACAACTCAACAGGAACATGTGAATTCTGCTAAACGTTTAGCTCGTCACTCCAGGGTCCTGATGACAATATCAAGTTTTCTCGGAGCTTTGAGTTGGCAGTACCAGTCATGTTTTTAACTTTTCATACTTGACTGGAGAAGCAACTGAGGTGAGATCCTGTTTCATCTTCAGTTCTCAGCAGCACAGTGATGCTTTTACTGCGTTTTCCACGTTACCAAGAGCTCACAATGATTATTAGACCATTTTTGTGGGACAATGATGATGATGACGGACAACGATGGTGATGACGGACAGGCCTTTTCCGCAGCTCCCCAGTCTGTCTGACACAGCAGGCCATCGCTAATCTGCTTTTCCAAGATACTTGTAAGCTTTAGGACTTCAAATCTGTCACTACATTCAGTTAGTGAGGAGTAAAAGTGACTTAAGAAGGTGGTGCCCACTTTACTGTGCCAACCACCCACCCACTCCACACACACACACACACATTCACACACACATACACAAAGACACGCACAAAAACAGCTTTACCAATTTATTTGCAATGATATGAAAGTGTCTGATGTCGTAGTGTCTTTGTAGAAACTTAAGGGCTTAGCAAACTGCTGTTCTGTAACCTCCTGAGGACAAACAGCAAAACCTGTCCGGTGTGCCTCCCAGCATGAAGCCAGTGGAAACCAAAAGGAAAAGCCAGTTGTTAACTACTGGTGAGCACTACAAACACTGCCGTTCTGCAAGTTTACCGTTTGTCTCTTTTGTATCAAAACTGACACTGATACACTTTGGGATACCAAGAAGAGGACACACACAAACTGATGTATTTATCCAGAATAACTGCATGCTTACTGGTGGTATAAACAAAGGTTGCAACATGATTTTTTTCTCTATACCCAAAGTAAACACTGATGATTTTTTTTTTTAAAAAAGCCAAGAAACAGAAACAGATAAAGCGATTGATGTCTCCTTTGAAGGCCATTGAAACAATTTTATTAACCGCTACTTGAGATATTTACTTCTGGATATGAATCAGTTTACATCATCTAAACATGTTTTCCTGCACAGATAAACCAACAGTGAAATAACAAACTGCACTGCTCCCCACATTGTTGGTCTGCTTTGTGTCCACGTGTTTTCTCTCTGCAACAAATAAAGCTGTACCTAATGTGTAGGTGTCGGTGTGGAAATGTTGCTTGCCAAAAAGCCGAGATGGAGAAAAAAAGTGAGACAGAGAGAAATAAAATTCTTGTGAAAGTCTCACTTGGATTCTTCTGATCTTACATAAGCGGATCAATAGGCAGTTAAAACACATGTATTTTTTATTCTGAGGCAAAAGACGACTTTTGGAATATTTATTCATTCATTAATTCATTCATATATTAGGGGTCATCCAGTGTCAACCTTTGAATCAGATGGATGGATTTCACCACATGGGACGAAAAATCTAATTTAGGATTTTTTTTGTAAAAAATCTTAAAATAAAGTTATCTCAACAAAACTCCTCTCTCTCTTCAGCGAATGATGTCCAGACATCAAAACTAGTAATGAAACATTCAAAAGTAGATGCCCAGTGCACAGGAATGTCAGCCCTAAACTCTTGGTGCAGATGATGGCAGGAAACATCGGATGAGTTCAAAAAGGAAAATTCATCGCACACAAGAAGGCTGAGTAAATTTCTCTTAAATTTCTCTTCATTTAAAAGCTACACAGAAGTCAAAAAATGACCCTGCAGTGGTTGAGAGAAGCAGAAATTGGACAGAAGCTAAATTTGAGAAAAGCTAAAATGAGGCAAAACCTGCTGACTTAACACTACAGGGATAATTCAACAGTTCTAGACTCCTATCAGAAATCTACAATATCCCAATTTGACTATAAAAGCAGCCTGGTTTGACTTTTTGGGCTCCTAACAGTGAGGCTGAAGTCAGGAGCAATGGGACTCTTGTATAAACGCCACATTTAACCTTGTCCAGCAGCATCTCAACAGTAAGGCCCATTTCACTTTCTTGCAACTAAGTTGCTTCTGCTATTGTGAAAATCCTACCGACATTTCCTACTTTAATCAGATCTGACAGGAAATGGAAGAAAACAAAATAAGTGCTGAACTTCCCTCAATTCAGCAGTTATTCAACAAGCTATTTTTTTGTCGTTAAAATCATTCATCAAGCAAAGACAGACATTTGCCGTTTCCAGCTTCTCGAGAGGATTTACTCCTTTTTCTAAAAATTGATTTATTGTTATTATAAGTTGCAGCCCCAGAAAAAACACTTAATTCCTTTTTAGTTGTCCTCTATTGCAGTGGACGGTCTTGCCTTTTCTGACTTAAACTCCACTGCTGTGCGAGAATAATGTAATGAATTTT
Source organism: Naso thynnoides (assembly GCA_029783665.1). Classification (NCBI taxonomy): domain Eukaryota; kingdom Metazoa; phylum Chordata; class Actinopteri; order Acanthuriformes; family Acanthuridae; genus Naso; species Naso thynnoides. The sequence continues at coordinate 6,532,302 of JAQLOL010000025.1, read as the reverse complement.
ACTGTATGTTCTACAAGTAGACATAAAATCTGTAAGTTTACTGTATTTATCCATTGTTGCAATTTTTGGGGTATTTTTTACTCTGTGCATTTTAAGGAACAAGCGTTAATATCAGGCCAAGTATTTTTCCAGCATGTTTTAATAAACTGCTTAAATTCAGGGAGTTTAATTTCTCAGCAGACTCGGGGGATCAGACTGGTTTCCTACTGTTTAACGTTAGCTGCTGTGACTTTCCTGCAAGACAGCAAATACCTCAACCTGTTGTAAGATGGCCGAGAAACTAGTCAACTAGTCTGGAATTTGGCTTTTATCTCGAGGATGGGTAAAACAAATTTCTCTTTAGATCACTGATAAAGATGCTGAACTCGTCACTGTGAACTCAGTGATGTTAAGGATTACTTGTCCGTAATTTGATCAAAGAAAATCTTCACACTTCAGACTTAAAAAGGTTGACAGAAAATGTATCTGCAAATATTTTGATAACTGATTAATGGTTTTGGATATTTTCCGAGACAGAACGGCCAAACATTTCTCACACATGAGCTGCTTTTTCTTTGTCATTTATGATAGTTAACTAAAAAGTTTGGGGTTTTTGAATGTTTCCAGTGACTGACGAATCTACCAATTATTCAGCAGATTTATCATTAAAAACATCATGAGCTGCAGGCCCACTTTAGGTCTCTGATTTCAACTGAATAAGGCTGTTAAGTGTGAAGATCATGAGAAACCAGTGCTAAAACAATGGATTATTAAATAACTTTGATTACCTGATCCCCCAAAAAGCTCATTGGTTCAAGTTTCTAAAATAGATCTGGCATCTTACTCTGTTGGTTGGACAAACAGAGCAACTTAAAGCAACACTATGTAACTTTGACCGTGACCTGCGGCTTCAAAAAATAGAACGATGCACATTGATATGTCGCACAAAAAAGCAATTTTAGTAAAAATCTGGTGATATTTTACTGAGAAAATGTCCTCTGGTTTTCCCTCTGATGTCCTACGGCTGCTGTCTGTCTGTCTGCAGCCTTTTATTTAGCAGAGCTGTCCCCAGCAACTTCCTGCAGCTGCAGCTTCAGTCTGCAGGCAGCCGACATGCTGCTTTCAGGAACCTCCGTGAATCACAGAGTTGAGGCAGAGCAGTCGTGGGACATCAGAGGGAAAACCAGAAGACATTTTCTCGGTAAAATATGACCCAATTTAACTAAAATTGCTGTTTTGTGTGACGTATCAACATGCATGTTAAGTTTTGTTTTTTGAAGCCGAAGGTCGCAGTCAAAGTTACATAGTGTCGCTTTACATGTGACACGGGCATCTTTTGTAACCAGCAAATTGATTAAAACACACAGTCAAAGATGAGCAAGGAGCTGCTGGATGTTTTAGAACTTTTCATTTCTCTCCATGGCGTGGTGTACAATCACATCTTTACAGTACATTCTCATCCCCACCCTTGAACGGACTCTCTCTTCCTTTACCTGCCCCAGACCCCCCCTTAAATAAATAGTACACCCTTTTGTTATCCACGAATGGCCATGCACAGCACGGCCCACACGCTTCTGCAGCCGCCATTTACAGTGAAACAGAGAGAGAGCGGGTAAAGGGAAAGAGCACACAGAGGAAGGAGAGGACGAGTGGGGTTGAGTGATGAAAAGAGGAAGAAAACAAAAGAGTACAGACGGTGAGATGTTTTCTCATCAGACCAGAATCAGGTGGACGGAGCAACTGGCTGAAAATGAACAACAAATAAAGACATCAAAGAACAATAAAGATAGAAAATGAAAAATAAAAAGAGAAAAATAAACAAGTCAAACAAATCTTACAAATACTCAAAAAATACTGCAAAACAGATTCCCTTTTTCTTCACCTGGGCCCAGGAAAGTCTAGTTGGTCCCTTTTCTTTTCTTTTTTTTTTTTTTTTTGAAACGCCCAGCCCAGATATTGAACTCCTCCTTGATCAAGTCGCTGGTGAATCCTGAACTGTAAAGGTCAGAATCTACAAAACCGAGTGACCAAAAGTGAAAGAGAAACCTTCAAAAAAAAACAAACTCAAACACTAATATGAAAATGTAACATCTGAAAATGTAACAGTGAGGACTCTTCCTGAACACACGCACACACACACCTGTCAACATCTTCTTTGCTTGTTTTCACCACTGCCTCTATACACATTCACACACAAATTATCATTATTATAATAAGTATACTACTTTGTTTGAAACATTCAAAAAGTACTAGAATTACTATCGTCATTATTGCTGTTACAGTAATCCTTCTCGTGTGGCTCCTCTTGGTCCGTGCTGAAACAGCAAATCAGAGCACAAAATAACCACCAACTGACTTCTTAAGAGCAGGACAGGACTTCAGATCAAAAGCCGTTGGCAATAATAAATAATCTAACAGTCTGAGAAACAGTGAGACGCAGTTTGATGTCCTTACAAACAACCCAACACGCTGATTTTGAAAAGATAAAACCCAGACAGGTCTGGGGAGAGCGGGAGGGTGTTTGGGATTTATCTTCAGATGTTTAACTTACATCTAAAATTCTGGGTGAAATCTAAAGTGTCTGTTGTGGAAATGATCCTCGTCCACATCTGCAGGGGGCTGACAGCCTTTGATGGGGCTTAACTCGAACATGGAAGAACAAATTCCTGACGATGAGAGTGAGAGAGGCGTCCTGCTCCTGTCAACACTCTCCCCTTTCCCTCTTGATGTTTGGCGGTCACATCCACGCTGCAGGCGGTGTCCCCCCGCTTTCTGTGTCAGCAGGCAAAGGTTTCTAACTGTTCCCAGGACTAGGAGGAAGAGCTCCCACTTTCCAGAAATCACTGATCCCCTCCCATTGCACATATGAAATGTTGAATGTCAGTAGAGAAAATGAAGTCTGTGATAGTCATTAAAAGCGGGGTTCTGAAATTTAAGGAGGTCTGAAATGTGGTCTGAAATGCGGTCGGCCATTTTGGAATGGAGTGGATGATCTGAACTGGCCACCAGTGGCCTGTTTCCATACAGTACTTACAGACGACTTGCAGCTGTAGGTAAATTATTGCTGAGGTCCTGATAGCTTCCAGTCTGAGTGAGTTCACTGAAGATGTAATGGTGTAATGGGTTGAGGCTGAGGGCAAACATTGCCATTTCAAGTCAGTCAGGTGAGAAAAGTTGTCGTCCCCTCTGCAGGTCCCATTCCTGGTTGTTGCTTTTGGAAACGAGGGAAAGGGTAAATTCTGTCCTGATCCACGTTGGATTCCACCACGGTGTATTTGGAGATGAGGGACAGACAGGGTGGGTGAGACGGGGTGCTGAGCGGGGAGACGGGGCTCAGGCTTCAGTCAGAGTCTCTGTGTGGGTTTCATCTGGGGGATCCTGCTGCACCTCTGTGACCACGATGCCCCGGTGAAGCTTTTCTAGAGACTGCTTCATCTAGGAGACAGACATGGGTGGGGTCATGGAGGGAGGGGGTGAGAGAGGTCGGGTCAGATATGGGCAGATATGGGCTACACCCACATTGCTGTGTTTTAAATTAAAGATGCAGCAGAATTGCTACGTTTGAGCCTTGTATCCTCACTGACCCGCTCAAAGACGGAGCAGTTTAGAGACAATCGAGCCTGTTTTATTTTGAAGACTTCGGCGTGGTGTCTCATTACGGACAGGGAAAGATGTAGGTGTTTGGAAACGCCAGCAGGGACACCCTTTGTGATTGGTTGCGCCCAAGTCATGTGACTATTTCACAGAAGAAAACAAGACTGTGTGTATCACGCCTGTCTGTGTCTGTGAGCCTCGGCTACTATAATGAATTACAGGCGTTGTTGACCTTGTTGTCTTTGCTAGCAGCTGTTGTGCAACTAAATCCAGCATTTTGTCATCATGCTACTACTGCTAACATGCACAGGAGGAAAGATAACATCATTCAGCGAACTGTGACAGTTACCATGTTCAGCGGCACCATCAGCCCTACATTGATTGAGACAGCTTTTATTATTGGAGTTGTGGTTTCAGAAGAATGGCGAGAAAACTTTCACATGTTTGCCTAGATTGACCTAAACGGAAAACTGAGTCCGCATCTGGAGGGAACAACAACAATGCAAGCGCTTCTGGATGTTTTCACAAAAGTGACCTGCACATAATATTAACGTACTCAAGACTCCAGACAAGTGCGTTTGGATTATCCTGACGAGTCTGTTCCGTCATCATCGGACAAGTTTGTAAGGCTGTTATCATCTTCCTGGAGCCAGATTAACGTTACACCAAAACACAGCGTACAGAACCTGAGGTGACGGAGTTTATCATCGGTGAGTTTTGTCACAACGCCTGAGAGTGACTGACTGTACACAAAACGAAATAAAACGACCGCTTGCTAGTTTCCACAGACGAGATAACAGAGAGAGAAATATTCTTAGAATGAACAGATGCTGTGTGACGTTGAGTGGTCATGTGACGTGTGTAGTTTGGCTGGAGAGTCGAGCTGCTACGGAGCTTACAGCGCACAAATGGACGAGGAACATGTCTGACTCAAGATCTTAAATTTAAGACACTGCAATGCAGATGTAGCCATGAAGAATTACACGGTGCTCGGATGATTCAGCAACATTACGAGCACAAGCAGTTTTTTCGTTACACGTGACATTTCTTGTTTACTGTTGCAGAACTGAGCTACAACTATTTTAACTTCTGGAGCAAAATAAAGAGTAACGCACACAAATACAGACCTGGTCTAGAAGTGTGACAGAGGACTGCAGGATCTGCTGCCATTTGCTGAGCTGAGCCTGGTGAAACTGCCTCTGGAGCTGCAAGACCTGAGCCCACTCTCCGGCCGTCTGTGGCAAAGGACTGAGGAGAGAAAAACAAGACGAGAGCAGAGGGAGAGGAAAGAGGAAGAGGTTTGGGAAGAGAGTGACACAAGGGAAAAAGTCATTAAGACTTTTCTAGCCAGTAGTCAGTAACGCAGAGCTCTTAAACCTGCAATAAAAAATGTTCGGCCACTAGGGGGCAGCAGAAGAAAGCTGTAAACTCTACACCAGCATATTAAAACTTTTTGCAGTTCATTTGGAAAATGTCTAAACAAACAGTTGCCTTTGTATAAATACAGAGTAACATCAGTGTGACTCTGGATTTTTGTTTTCTTGATCTGATGAATGAAAGTCTAATTATCTCTCCTTATTTACTTCCGTACCTGTCATCGCCAACGCCTGAGGATTTTTGTGCTTCTAAATGCTCGACTATGTTCATCAGCAAGGTGCTGAACTCTGTCGTTTTGCTACAAAGTTGATGGGAGCAGTAGCCTGGTTAACCATCCGCTTCCACATCATTTCACTCTGTGAGAAGCGTCTGGCCACTCTCCATTTAGAAACGTTTGCATCGTGGTGGGCAGGATATTTTCAACTTCGACCAATCGCTGCTGCTTGGTCATTACGTATGTTATAAACTTTTGCCGAAGCCCGTCGGAAGTAACGCTAAAACATCGTTCCCCTCGAT
>JAQLOL010000025.1:6509822-6520310 GCA_029783665.1 Naso thynnoides | reverse complement strand
AAATGCTCACATTATTCATTTTACTTACAGAGAGGAAGTAGGAGTGACTCTCACAAGCATTATTAATAGGGATAAACGATGCAGAGGCGGACCATGTGACTCACCCATGTGTCTGTAGTACTCCTCGATGCCGCTCCAGGTGTTCTTTTCAATCAAAGCTTTCACCAGGCTCCATGGCTGCTTCCTGTAGCAGATGTCTGAGGAAACTCTGGGTAAAGGAAAAGCAAACAAAGCCTGTTTAAAATATATACAGACAATTTTAGTGTGTGGATCATACATTTCCAATGACATTTAGCTATTTCCTTTGAAACTGATTTTCTGTATGTGATGGACAATCACACATACTTGCATTAGCACCTAGGTAAACTAACTAGCAAAAGTATCAAGATTTCATATTCAAAAGAAAGCAATCCGTAAGCACGGCACTTTCATCACAGGACACCAATGTTCGGAAAAGGAGGGAAACTGACACTTGAGATGAGAAATGAGAAAAAGGGAACAAATTGATCTTTTTTTTTTTCTGTCACCACTGACTGGTAGTTTTCTAGATGGCACAATACTGATATGCAACGTAGCTAACCAGCTAATATTAAACATTTAGCCTGCTGATTATTTAGTCGACTTTCCTTTCAGTTTGGCATACTTATGGATTATGTCTTTATGTTTTTAAAGCTTAATTATGATGGTGTGTTTTGTCAGCGGAGGGGCCAGAGTAGGCTGACAGGTTATAACTCAGTCCTTTCAAAGCTGTGACAGAAATTATATCCTATAATGTTCTACAGCTTTATGGTGACGATGCCAAGTTGAGAAGAGGAAGCTGAATTCTGCTACAATTACAATGACTGTTGAATTTACGACTACTTTCATTTATGTATTAAACATTTGACTCCTGATCATGACAGGAACGTCGACACATGCTTGTGTTGAATTTGTTGTCGTATTAAAGGAGATGGTAGCCCAACAAAGCTGCATATGTGTGAGACCAACAACTGAGAGGCCGGTTTATTACACTTTGGATCCTATTCAGATTATCACTGGGGAAAAAAAGGCTCCAAACAAAGACGACTAGTGATGCAGTAAGTAAGACGGCAGTCTAAGCCCTTGCTTAAATGAAACGTTTTGCAGTCGCATTGTGTAATAGAAAACTGGGGCAACTTTTAGTCGAGAAACTTCTGTGTTTTCTTAATCTGTGATTGTTCAACATTGCAAAATACTAATACAGACAATCTTATCTTCACACCTGAAGCTGTAACATGGAGACTTGGATTTGCCGATCATGTTTAAATCCCATCGTACTGATGCTTTAAACATGGCGACGTGTCATCAAATCGAACACAATATGTTCAGCTCGATTAGACAAAGGAGCAAATCTCTGATGGGAACATTTTATATTCCAGCGAGATTTTCTTGTCCCCAGGGCGGACGAATGTAGCACATCAACTTTAGCTTGCATCATCTGTTTTGCTGCAACCTGAAAGTACATGTGAACACGAGTTCTATAAATCAAATGTGGACATTTATTAATGTGAGACATGACAACAGCTCTGTGCTATTTGGGTTTCTGGTTAATACTGTGTCATGCTTCCCTTAAAGTGGAGGTACAGTATTTAAGACTGGGGCTGATTATTGGCAAGGGCTTCACGATACGATATGCATCACAATACCTGGGTCGTGATTTGATATATCAGATACATTGTGATATGATGCTTATTGGGATATATTGCAATTTTTCACATAGTTTACTGAAAATGTACAAACGGCACTATAAGTGAAGTTCACCACTCGTTTAAAACATGATTTAAGAAAAAATATTTAAACACCCATTTTTGAAGCTAGAAAGCGACGCAGATATCGCAAAAAATAAATACTGCAATATATCACTATCAATTTTTTAGCACTGCTGCCTTTTATTTATTTACTTTGAATTCAGGGTTTGCACCTCCAAACATCCTTCTTGGTCCTTCATGGACATGTGGATTACTATTATCGATTTATCATTTTGCAGCTTTGAGTGATCAAAATTTTTCATTTCACATTTAGCACACATAAGTACTGCATATATAGAACAAATTTAGCAATTCAGAAACATCAACTGAACATGAGAATCCTCGTCACTTGTGCTCTTTTCTTTTAACTGTGATTTTTACTGTCAACGGGTGAGTTCAAGAGAATCCCACCCACATGGATTACTTAAATAAGACAACACAAAACCTACCGGAGCCGACTCTTGTGCTTGTTGATGGAGGTGAGGCAGTATCTGTGGACAGTGTAGAAGTAGTCCTGGTAGGGGATCCCTGAGGTAATGACCTCAGAGTCCACCACGTAGCACTCGCCACGGGCGCTGCTTTTATGCAATGTCTGAGATCAGAGGAGAGGGAAAAGTGGACGGTTCATTTTATATGCACACTTACAGGTTTCATGTTCAATTCATGGCAGCAATGGAGTGGATGAAATACTATTTTCAAATTGCTGGTATTTTATCCCTGACTAAAATTCTTTATTTTTTCATGATGTGCCAGAATAATATTTTGTTACAACAAATTATCACTTTGAGCACTGTGACACCAGCAGTGAAACTTTGCAAGGGGCTAAAACTGGAACCATTACAAAGCAAAATATGAACATTTTCCTAAGACACAAACACATACAGCTATAGATCAGCTAAACAAGCAAAGTTTCTCTTTATTTGCCTCCACTTAAGCCTTTGTGCAAAAAAGCTGGATAATAAACGCAAAGAAAGGTTTGTGTCTGTTAAGGACTGACCTGCGTCTCCACCACAGGGGCAGTCTTGGGGCCGAGGGGGTTGTTGAGAGCGATGGTGTAGCTGAGCACACGGCTGGTATTCCCGCTGTTACTGTCCTGCTGCCATTCACCCACCGACAGGTCTGAGAGACACAGAGAGAAGAGACGGAGAACATGAGTGAGTCAAGAGAGGAAAAGAGACAAAAAAGTCCAAAGGGATTTTGTAAAAAAAATGAGAGAACGAAAGGACAGGAGAGGCTGAGAATTTGTAAATGAAAAGGAAAGAGAACACCAGATTCAGGCGGGTGGAAGCAGGAGAGGGAGAAAAAAAGAGAGGGTCAATCCACTCTCCTCCGTGAAAAAGGAAAGAAAGAAATGCCCCAATTAGAGCAACACAATGTTCCCAAGCAGGCTGGACCTCCAACTGAGGCAGCCACCGGCCAAATCAACTTCACGGCTTCACCTTTGTTGTCAATTAAACTACTGCAGAAGAATGTCAAAAATACACACTGCGTTTATGCCTTCAGTATCTGTCTATCAAATCTAACGAAAGCAACTCAGTGACAAAGCAGGGCATGGAGAGACAGAGTGGCAAAGAACAGAAGAACCCGTAATGGAGGGTGTTTAACACAGCGGAAAGAGCCAGAGTGGCACCCTCATTACTGCAACAATAGAGAAAACTACAGCATGTCTTTGAGGGGTGGAGAGTAGGTCACTACATTTATAATACATCCATCATGCTTTACAGAAGCAACAAAACTACTTTCAAAAGAGGGAAACATCACCAAAACCATGTTCGCTGCAAATAACTGTTGTCGTCATTATGGATTAATCTTTGGGGTGTGACGGTATCGTTAACTTCGCGGTATCATGACGACAAAAGTGCCTCGGTACCACCGTGGACATGTGATGGTATCAAACGATAGGTCTCTTTCAGGCAAAAGGTGTAGTTTTGTTTCAGAGAAGCAGAGCGCAGGATACTGGGAACTACAGAGACAATTGAGCATTGCGGCTGTTTCCTCATCACGCGCTGAGGACGGAAAACAATCAAAATCACGGTAACAGAGTGCAACATTTTTGAACAAGACAGAGGCAGGCTGCAGTGACAGACTGCCTGTACAAAGTGTTCTCTCAAACTTAAGTGTGGAGTTAAACCCCGACGTGCTGAAGAATTAAAGGAATAAGCCAACCAGAGTTTACTGTCATTTTGTTTTTAGTGGCAGTGCACAGCTGTGAAAAGAAAGGAAAAAAAACTCTGGTAGCGAGAGATCTGCTAAACGTTGTATGAAAAACTCATCGTCAGCGGACAGACACTCACTCAGCTCACAGAGGAAGACGGAAGGAAAGAAAAATGCTCGTTGCACTCACAAAAAGGCCAAAAAGACGTTACTGGTAGAAGATAATTGTCAAAGTAGACAGTTAACTTATGATAACATGTTAAAGAAACGAGCAGGAGGTTATGAGCTGGGTCACTTGTAAATCAATGTTCAATCATTGTTAAATGTTCAATTTTCTTCTTTGCCAAAAACAATATGATTATTATTTGCACGTGCTTATAAAGAAAACAAAGCAATGGAAGTGAAAAACAATTACAAAAATCTCAATAATAATAAGCAACATTTATTCTTCATTTGTCTTTTTTGTTTTTCAATACCACAATTAATATCGTACGGTGGACTTGACACCACGATATTATCATACCATGAGTTTTTGATATGTTACATCCCTTATTAATGTACTAAGTATTTTCACAAGTTTTAATTTAGTCTATAAATTTCTTTTTCTTCTAATTTTTAAAAAAGCAAAACACCAAAGTCAAGAGCACTCTCACAGTTTCCTGAAGCTAGAAGTACTGTCTTCAAATTATTCCTCTGTCAAATTAACGAACCCGAAAAACTATTTACTTTCAACAAACAAACAAATGCTGCAGATCCTTATATTCAGATGCTGATTCAAATGTGTGACATATTTTTGATTCACAGGAATTTGTTTAAGAAATTACTGAATCAGTAGTTATTATCATTGTTGGTAATTAATTTGCTCCCAATTAGGGCAGCATATAACAGCTATTTATTATCAATTTGTCTCAAAATTAATAGTTTATTCCATAAAATGTAAAAAAGAGTGGGAAGATATCCATCTCAATTTCCCTGAGTCCAATGTGGCAACAAATCGGCAACAAATTTTTACAGACGGTGGATATCTGATAACAGCACATTTACATAGTGGTGCTTTGTGCAAAAAACGGAATAACTCGCATCTGTACAACACGGCGACATTCACAGTCACCAGGTCAATGGTGCAAGGAAACCATTGGCTGTAAACCCTTATCGCCATATCAAAAGTAGAGAAGTTTGCGATGTAGCGGATGTAACGCCACCAATATGGTGTTTATTGAGGGCGTGAAGTGTCCATCGTTCCACACTCAATTTCTGGACTGTATCGAGTGTGCAAGCAGTACGCTGCATTTTTACATACTACTTATGCACTCAAAATATTAAGTGTTTAGTCCAGAAGCATGTGATTTGAAACACAGCTACGGACACCTCATTTACTATCATAAATGATGCAGAAAAGCAGCAAATCTTCACATTTAAGCGGCTGAACCAGCAATTCTTTTTACTCTTTTGATCTGAAAAATGACTACACGATTAATCAGTTACCAAAATAGCTGGTGATTAAGTTTCTATAGATCAATTAATCAATTATTACATTAATTGTTGCAGCTCTACTTTCAATTAATGGTTACAGCTCTGGCTCTCATTGTTTTCTCATTGTCTCATGAAAGACAGAGATGTTTGCTGATGTGTTTTGCTTTTTTCCATAGATAACTAGCACTGAAGTAACAGCACAGATACTTGCAGAGCTAAATCTCATCAAAATGTCACAGCAATAACATCAACAGAATGCATCAGGTTCTGGTGACCGACAAAGAATGAAGGAAAGTGACTTTTCCGCTGACGGCAGCTTTTATTAGTCCAAAAAGCAGCAGAGCAACAACAAACACGAGGCCGCAACTGTCGTTGTCTGAACAGGAAAAACTCGCTTTCTAGTGCCTAATGCAACAAGTTAATGCAAGTTCTGCAGTGGTTGCAGAAAGCACCACGGCGATGTGAGCACACCACACATCAAAGTTCATCTCAGGTTCACAGCTTTAGAAAGAACTTCGACAACCCTACATAAACAAAAAGTGCATCACAGTAAAAAAGCTTTAATAATCATTATTGTGTGTATAGGTGCATTTTACCAACCGGTAAAGTGTCGTTGGGAGAAGAGGTGCTGGATGAAGTGTGTGTCAGCAGAGAAGAGCAGGTCGTGCAGCTTGTCTACGCTCATGCGGACGGCTGTGTTGATGTGCAGACGTCCGCTCAGGTCAGCGCAGAATGACTCCACTTCACCTGTTGGTCACATTCAAAACAAAAAGATTTTAATTCTGTATTTTTGTTTCCCATTTTTAGTCGGTAGTTAAACATTTAACTCAGTTTTCAAGTGGTGTGCAGGTTCCCATTTTTAAAAAAACATGCGGGTGTAATGTTAAACTTTCTGCAGCTTACATAAACTTTAGGATACTTGCACGGGTTTGTTTAAGGTTAATTTGTTGTTCCAATAATCACACTGTCTCTATATGTAATAATCATTTGTCTGCCGATTGAAGGGAAACACATACTGCTGTATGTCTTTGCTTGTTCCTGAATGGGTAAATGCCTACTGAGCAGTTTCTGGTTTTCACGTAAAAAATCCTCTGAAATTTGATCAGTGCGCTCGACATTAAACCTCCACGCAATCATTTCATAATGTCAGCTTGGAGGCAATTAAATGTTAAACTTCTGACTATATTTTACTTAGTTCAGGACATATTGACCTAAAGAGCAGTAAATCCCTTCATGTTAGTGTTTGACTAACTTTCCCTGCGTTTGTTATTGAAGAGGAGGGAAGCTACGAAGTGGACAGAAATTTGACAGAGATCAGGTGAAAGGGAAAATAACAGAACCAAAATAAATACAAAGTTAGCTCACAGTTGGATTAAATCTAACGACCTTAAACGGCCACAGGAAGTTGAAGACTCCCCCAAATATAGAGAACACAGTTCAAAAATAGTCCGTCAGCATAAAAGACATCCAAGGTTTTTTTTGTTGTTGTTTTTTTTAAACACTTGTAAGATTCAAATTATATTAAATATGACACAGAATCTGCAACTCTCAGTCCTTGAAGAAGTGTCCTAATGGTTCAAATGAGTGCTGTCTTTTCAGTAATTTTTACTTAATTCAATTAAAAACTAAGTATTACTAAGTAGATTTATTGTTAGAATATTAGTATTTTTATCTAATCTTTATATAATTTTCACTTTTTAATCTTGGCTGGGTTGGATTGGTGGGCTGTGTGCCCAAACAACACTCACTCTCTTCTTGCGTGTCAGAGGAGTTGCTTGGGTCGGTGGGCAATTCCTCATCATTGGTGATGTCCAATGAGGACAGGTTTCCCAGACTGGAGGGCGGTGGGGGCATTGTGTGATTGGCTGACTCCGGCAGGCTGTCCCCACCCTCTTCCAGATTCTGATGAGCAGTAAGGGGGAAAAAAGCACGCCAGAGGACAGTTAGCAGGAGGTTTGTAGGGAAATCACCCCAGTATCATATGACTGGAGAGGCCTCAGCTGAGCTGACCTCGTGTTGATGTGGCCTGAGCAGACATACCACTGTAGCCGTGCATTTAATCTGGAACCGACACACATTAAGCACAGAACTTCATTTATTACTTTAGCTTGGCCTGGGCTTTATCTGTCCGTACCAAAAACAGGATAGGGCAAAAAACCACAGCAGCTGTTTTGGAGCAGCACTGATGGGACACAGAAAAATCAGAACTACACAGTGATGCACTGTTGTCTTGTCCTTGTGTGTTTCATTTCATTTCGTTTCCTTGTGTTTTAACTGCAGATCTTTTTTTTAAAAAACGTTTTTGTGCCTTATCTCAGCATTGCTGCTGTGTTTGAAATGTGCTATAGAAAAAAGAGGCTGCCTTGTCCTAGATTATTTTTGGAATCCAGATCTTTTTATATACATTGCAGTAATTTGAATCCATTTAATAAAAAAAACTTTTACGAGTATAAACAGGACCAGAAATGTATTAGGTCTTTAGTAGGTCACACATCTTCTAAAAGGGTCATGTCAGAAATATATCAAGAGCCAGTGAATGGATGATGAAGGGGCTCCAGCAGACAGATTAATGCACTGCAGTTTAAGTGTTAAAATAAAACTACTAAGCACTGCTAATCCCTGTCCAGCTTGTGCTGCATATGTTAGCAAATGTACAAATCAGATTTGTTCATCAAATACAACATGAATCACAGCTGGCTAGATAACATTATTTACTTGTTAACAACTTACAATAATAATAATAATAATAATAAAACACAAGATCCGGATCTACAAGTGGAACAATGATGAAATGGTATGAACATGAAGTGTAGGTAAAGGATTTTGGTTTTGCATGTAAATCATAAAAATTAAGTTGTTAAAACGTCCATGAAACGGTTATTTCCATACAAAACAAGAAAGATTTACGGTATGTAGCTGTTTGTGTCACAACAGTGGCGTTTATTTTGCACTAAAACCTGATATGCACACTTGACACAGTTTATGTATACTCAGTCGTGTCAAGGTAACTTGCTGGCGCTGTTCATCTAATTTTTAATCAAACAATCACATCTATCATAGGGACAGAAAGAAAAAAGACCCCATGCACTGATCTAATATAGTTGGAGAGTATGGATCCTATTTTATTCAGTCAATTACTGCTCTGTTATTATGGATCCCACCTCTTTTCCTTGCAGTCCCATCCTACTCTGCCTCTGATTGGTTACCTTCTTCAGTTTGGTTGTTTAGATGTAGGCAGAGGGGGAGGAGGATTGGTTAGGATTATTGTAAAAATGTCAGAGTACACCAATCACAGGGAGAGTACCGCAAATGCGGGTCAGAGTGGGCGATTCTTGCAAAGAAAAGCAGTAGGATATCGGACCGATGTCTTGAAACACCAATAGCAAGAACAGATGAACTGATGAGCTAGTAACTTTTTTTTTTTCTTCACTCTGCTAAAACTGATTAAGTGGAAGTCTCTTCTTACTAAAACCAGTCCTTAGCTGGGAGTCGTCTTTCTTAAATGTGTGGAACATTGCACTCCGCTCTGTCATTATTCTTGCTCAACTCTCTTGCAAATGAAGTAACAAAATTATGATCTCTAATGCAATTAGATTATGCATAACACCACAGTGAAGACTACTTACTGCAGCGCTGTATGGAGTATGTATGAAGTTTGTATGAACGTCAGGCAGAACACTCACAAAGGAGGCAGCAGCAGAGGCCGGAGCAGAGGCGGAGGCGTTGGTAGGACTGATCAATGACAGCGAGCTGTGGGAGGTGGGCGGGCTGGGTTCGAGGGGGTCAGAGCTGAGTCTGCGCCCAGATGAGGAAGGCACCTCTATAGGCAGACAGGAGGTGGAGGATGGGGGTGAGGAGCCCCCGAGGTTGGTAGCTAAGGGAGGGCTGGCTGGACTGCAGGGCACCAAGGGAGGTGGAGAGCTGCCCGTAGAGGCAACCGACACTGAGCTCAGGTCTAGCAGGTCTGTGACCGACACCGACTCGTCTCCTGGCCTAAAGAACGAAGGGAGAGAAAATGAGAGTGAGCGAGGCAGAGGCACACACAAGGAAAGTCACAGACTAGGAGCCAAGTGTATGTTAGAGAACTCAGAGATCGGGTAAGGAAACTTTAACTGACCAGGGATTCAACACAGTTGTTATGCTAGCTAACAGACATTAAAACACTGGTTACGCCAACAGACGGAAGGAACAGAGCTAGCTACAAGCACACGTTACAACTGACCCTCAGCTAAACTCCGCCCTCAAATGCAAACAGGTCAATCAGAGCAAAGCACCGGCCAGCTCTAACCTGGGTCTGACAACTTTACGGCTGTGCTCCGTAGAAACTTTTCCATTTGTTTTCATTTTCAGGTTTGTTCTGTGGATTTTGAGCTCATCGTGGTTAAACGTGTGTCTGGGGCACTTCTAAAAGTGACACTCGTTTTTTTTTTTTGCGACGTTGGAGGGAGATATACGGTCTTTACCTTTACAAAGTCAAATGCTGAAATGTGTAATGCTAGGCAGTGGATTAAGTGTTCGTTAGGTCCACTTTAGTAATCCATAAATAAACACTGAAGCATGATATGTTGTTATTAGTAGACTGAGCTGATTATTTTGAGTTATTTAAAGTTATTAAAGTCTCCACTTAATAGTATTTAATCAGATATGTGTTGCTCTTTCTTATATGACAATATATGGCCCTACAAATTACCAAAAAGTAGTTTTGCAGTTTTATTCAAATAAATGCTCATGAATGTTCATGTAAACGCTGTTAAGTTATCAACCATCGCACAGGACCACATGTCATGGGGATTAGCCTGCGGCTCTGTCCGCTCAGCAGCACTGCCGGCTGTAGAGAGCAGCTCAAACATGTACGGCCTCATTCCAGAACCTAGTGGCTCTTCTTCCTCCTTTTCATCCCTGTCCGACTCACTAAAATCGGCTGGATTTGGCGATGGTGGTGGCGAGAAGTCCTCCACAGCAGAGAGAAGGTTCTCCTCATGACTGGTTTCCATGTTTATGTTGCTAGCTGCTGTCAAATTCAAATTTTGCGGGGGGGCTTAATGCACATTCAGCACGATTGGCTACTCTAAACACCAATCATTATATGCCAAAT
>JAQLOL010000025.1:6475984-6493210 GCA_029783665.1 Naso thynnoides | reverse complement strand
TCTTTACAAAGTGAAAAAAAAAAAGTTCAACGCGCTGCCCCCAACACACCCTTATATACATTTTGAGCAATACTTTTAATATCACATGCACATTATTTTTAACCTGCAATGTTGACTATCATTATGATCATCACTCTGTGTCACTTCTGGGAAATTTGTGCAAAACACATGAGAACAGGTTTGTCTCACATAATGACCTGCATCAGAGCAGTCATGTTAGCACTGCTTTCCACTGCTAATTAGAGGGCTGCAAATGTTGGGCATTCATTTCGTGGCAGTAAGATAGATGCAAGAAGACGAGACATGTCATGAATGTATGAATATGTGTTAATGAACGTCATTGCTGGGCAAATTGAATCAATTTATGTATGAGTATGTTAAAGAAAACCACCACTTTCAATTTACAGCTGCCTTACGATAAATCAATAAGCCTCACTGCCAATGAGCCTGTAACAAACCTATAATAATATCAGGGAACACTCCTTAGTCGCGCTCTAACAAAGTGTGAAAGAATGTAATGCATGTCTCAGCAATTGTTTATACTGTGAAATAAAGTGCATATATATGAAAACAGTTAGATTGCACCAAATAATATCTTTCACACAAACAGAAAATACAGAAAAATGTATCTTCTTTAAACAGAATTATCTCCTTTTGTCGCTTTTTTTTTGCAAAAAAATAGAGAAAGGTTCTGAAAGCTTTAAGGTCTATTAAAAATCCCAGTATTAAAAGTGTGGAATGAATTGTCTGTTTTCTTTGAATGTAAAATGCTCTACACAGATAGCATGAGCCACACACTCCTACCAGTGGATAGCAGAGAATCGAGGGATAAATCGTAGATGTGATGTCAATGTAAACGCTCCACGATGATGTCTATACCAGCTCCTTATGCTCATTAGACAAAACAAATCATTGGGAACTTTTAGCGCATGATTTTAAACCAATATTGCATTGCCTTCATCAGGATCATCCATCTATTGCTATCAATCAGTCTGTACTTTGAGGCCAGCTTACACAGTGGGTTTGACCAAAGCCACTGTCACACATCTTTCATTACGGTTTGTAAACCCATAAATCTTTCTTTGGTTGTTCAGCAGATTTACTGCAGTATGATAAAGTTCAGACAGATGTGTGTGAAACAGAAGCGGGATGAGTGTTGTCTCTGTCACTCTGGCTGATTACTACCACAAGTAGATTTCAATGGCCGTGTGAGATAAGAGCAATCCTGTGGTGGGAAGGATGTGAGCAGCTGCAAGCGGCAGAAATCCTTTTCTGTGTGTAGCTGAGCCAGAAAGATTGGTGCGGGCTTTATTATCAGATGTGTAATATTGCAACAAATGAGGGTTTCATGTAGTGTTTTGATTAAATTCCCTTTCAGCAACCATATACAGTATCAGCAGGCTGAAACACCCTGCTGAGAAGTGTCACCAGTTCATGACAGCCCACATGAAGGGTGGCATTTTGAAAAAAACTATTTCTCTTCCGATATTTTAAATGCACACTTATTTTAATTTCATTGCAGCACTAGCCTGTAAATGGACACTTCATTATGCCATTATGTTACACAAAGGTCCGCCTTGTTTTTGTCACTTTAAAGGGCATTGCATTGATTGGCACTTAATATCTGGTACTCAAACCTTATTCATCACCGCTTTGTTCCTAAACTTAAAACGCTAAGCCTTGGAATTTAATTGTCGACATTGTGTGGACTCAATTGTGTGAGCGAACGAGCAATCAATAACTACAACGCGACTGGCACAAGTGCACACACACACACACACACACACACACGACACTGAATCTAATCATAGCTCCCTCTAAGAGCTGCTAAGAGAGATGAATTATGCAGATTAAAGCGGCACGGCACCTCTGCGGTCACATTGACAACGTTTGACAAACACCTGTATGTCAAAGATGAGGGAGACAATCAAGAAATTAGGCCTACAAGACAAAGTGCACTTCTCTATTTTTCCCCCCTCTGTTGTACGGTATTTTATGCATCGAAAAGAAGTTTACTAATTATCTGGATGTTAGGCCTAATGAGTGAAGTCCAGAAGAAAATACTCCAGCGGCAGCGAGCTGGTGTGCGTAAAGACGGATTACGGAGAAACAAAATATGTTTTCTCTTTTCCACTCTTCAAGTCCCGGGGAAGAACTAAGTCAGCACCTGAGCCAAGCAGAGACGCTGGATGTTATGCCAACGAGGTTAAAACAATTTATATCAGTGTCTGTATTATTCATTTAAGATTACGCGCGCGTTTTAGCTTACCTATAACCAGCAGATAACAACCTGCGCCGATGTCCAGCGCTGGTGATAAAGTGGAGGCGTACATATCCATTTGGGTAACAGGTCTGACGTATAAAACAGATACTAGCAGCAAAGAAGTGACCTGTTTTCACCGAATGGGGAAAAGTCAAAATGTGCCGCTGTGGATGCGCTCCGGTGTCAGATCCATCTGCCTCAAGTGCTGAGCGGAGAGGCTGTCAGCTGGGAGCAGCGCGTGGTGTCCTCTGCACGCCTGAGCTCTGTATCCTGTAGGTGCTTCGCCAGGGAGATCGCATGTGAGGGCAGGGCTACTGCTGCTGTGTGACTGCATGACTTCTCAGCTCAGTCAAGTCAGAAAACAAGAGGAGAGAAACTTCTTTCAGTGTTAGAATATAATTACCATTTAACCAACTTACAGTTCATGTTAAAACACAACAAAGGCCCATTTCGACGTTTTATTGACAGCTGGGTTTTTCATCAAATGGCCCACCTTGACGTGAGTTTTGCATCAATAATGTAAAGTGACTAATAGTGCTTTAATAATAGATGAACACTAAGACATTTTTGAAAAACAATCATCAGTATTGTGGACGAAATAAAGGGCAAATATTAGAAAACCTCCAACAGTCTGGTAAGTTTAGAAAAAACCTTTTTGCTGCAGGAATTCTTAAACTTTTTAAACTTCAGACTCAAAAGAGAAATTTTGTTGTCTTCGAAGGACCTAAACTTTGAAAAATACTTCACGAATGGCCACAACGTCTACACTTGTGACTTCTGATAAAGAACAAAACAAATCATGAACTTAAAATGTATATGAAACTTATCTGATCTATTGTAGAAGTACATCATATCATTAATCAGATTTTCTGAGTGAGATATTAACTTTCCCACCACCTCTTAAAATATATAAAATTTTGTGATGTATCAAGTTCAACAGTCTCTAAAAAACTGCTCGCATAACCCCGAAGCTGAAAATGCTTCATGTGGAGATGTGTATCCACTTTGTTCATTTTTAAGCTCCCATTACTGGGAATTTCCTCATATAAAACAAATTTAGTCCCGCATTTGAATGCCATTATTGATGCAATGCTTAAAAAGTTTTACTATTTTGTTTCCACATCACACAAACGATCAAGAGTCTGAGAATCAGAGAAGTTACATCCAAAAGCAAACAGCATTGGAGCTGAACACACAAGCGTAGCTACAAGAGCAAAAATGAATTCACCTATCAGTCTTGCTATGAATTTATTCAGCTAGGTGCCGACCCATAAAGGCATGTGTGTGACCTATTTTCGCTTTGAATCTAAATTTTGGAAACACTGCTTGCCACTGTAATGCTGCCTTTAAAACCAGGACATCACATCTTATGTTAAGAAATTGTTCAGGACAGAAATGGTTGGTTTATAAGTTGCAAAAAAAAGGAACAAAGGAAGACCAGCAAAAGTAAAAAGTGAGACTACAGAGATTTTTTTGTTTGAACTGATGAAAAGGTGGAACTGTAGTTAAAGCAACAAGTACAGACAACAAGTTCAGCAAAGTTGATATTTCATAATCCATGTTGTATCAAATGCTGGTAGTTAAGACTACAGGATGCAGGCTGCCTGTCGGGGACCTGGACCACAGTTTTTGAAAGTCCTGCGTTGACCCTGTTTGTTTCCCATAATGCTCAATAGGATTGATTTACCAGCATTTACTTGTGCAAAAAAGCTTTTGGCAAAGTATGCAAAAAAAACCCCTACTTTTTAATCTCTTAAACTTCAAATGCCTTGACAAAATATCACTTCAGGTTTTTCTGCTCAGTATGCATCTGGATACTGGTTCCTGCAGGGTCACAGTACTATGAAAGGGATTTGACAGCTTAAGGACCTTGAAATTGCATCCTTCTTTCCCCCATAGCAATGTCTTGGTTTGAGTGCTTCATAGCTGTCACCATACATTGATTCTAAATGAATTCCATCCAGTGGGACTCCAGCTGGCTTTGCACCAATATAAATCATAGTTTTGACAATAATTATTTTATAATAGAGGTTATTTCCAATTGGGGATCCTTAGTGTTTTGAATGACTCAGTCAATCGAGGTGAAAAAGTAATCTGAAAAAAAAAAACAGCAAAAAGATTGATTATATATATGTATATATATATATATATATATGTGTGTGTGTGTGTGTGTGTGTGTGTGTGTGTGTATGGGGCAACTACAATAGGCAAGAAGGTAATTTATTCTTCCTTATGCAACACTAGATTGCACAAGGAAATGAGAGATTGTCATCCTTTATGCTACACACATAGAATATAATATACACATAATAGAATAGGACAGAAAACAAAAAAGCAATATATGCATTTATGTAAGTCAGTATATAATTACCTATATCCATCCAGAAGATCATTTTGTACATTTTTTTCCATCCTGTGGAATATAAACAGCAGTAAAAACATAGTTCTGTCTATATGGTTGACATCTTCACATTGAAAGTTCAACATCGGATAAATACTGTCCATGAACTTTAAATGTGTTTGAACACCACTGATGTAACACACACAGTCCTCCTCCCCTCCTCCTGCTAGAGTAGGTGAGACAGTTGTAAAGCAGAAAATCTATTCCAGAGACTCGGTGACCTACACTGTCCAGACAGTCAAACAGAAATGACATTCATGATAAGTGTCGAGATGCAAGACAGAGCACAGATGAGGTGTTTTACTGCTGGATTTAGTGAGTGGCTGAATGTGAAAAGGGACATAACAATGAGAGAAAAGGCCTCCAAATTTAAAAAAGCTTTTCTTTCAGCTAAGTACAAAGCTATTTGTAAAGGGTTAATACATGATGTTTTTTCCGTGAGATGTACTTGGAGGTGACAGGTGTCGATTGGGGTGTTGTTCGTTTGACGAGAGGTTGACAGAAAGCTGATACAGCCGGGAGGAAGGTGTCAAAACTATATTAAAGTGTTAATTTAATTTTGATAGATGAGAACAAAACAGAAATTTGACAACATTTGGGGTTTTTTTCTGTCCAGAAGTGTCATCTTAAAGTTTCCAGAGCTTTAGGTTACAAATATTGTCAAAACTCACAACATGATAATGACTGAGAAGGTGAGCGATTGCTTCTCTTCTCTGCGATAGAAACAACATCAGCACTGTTCAGGCAGTGTGAGAAGCCTGTGGCACTAAAGATACCCTGCGGCGTTTTTACAGTCGTCACTGTAAACAAAAGCAGTTGTGTTTGTTTGTGAACAAAAGCGGTGTTATTTACAGTCAACGCTTCTCACAGGAACAGATTAAGTTTATCCTTAAGGACTGTAGTAAAGGGCATTTCTGACATGTTCTTCAAATGAGAATATTTGCACATCTAACAAACTCAAATGCAGGTCCATAGAGTGTCACCTATTTCTCGAGAAAAGAAAAAGTTCCGCATGCTGCTGTTGCTAAGCATCACAATTCATTTAAAGCACTGACCTTTTGGTCAATCTGGACTTTCTACAAGAGTGTTGTGTTACATGTTGAAATTCGCAGTGTTGCTGTCCTCCTCTTTTTCTTTCTTAATGGGATGTTGCAGCCTCAACACAAATTCCCATGTCTATCAATAGTCAGTGCAAGAGCATAAAATGAAAAGTGGACCCTCACACTGACCAAAGATTATTAAAAGGAGATACTTTTGTGTTTAAGACTATCAGTAAAGGGTGTACAGTGTTTTAACAGCTGTTGCTAGTTGTTATTAGCATTGCCATATTGACAATGAATGAAATAATGATTTTAATGACTTGTTAAAAAGATAACAGAATATACTGCACTACACGCAGTGCCAATGGTGTGAAACAGTCGACACTTCCTGTTTCCCTGTGTGAGCAGGGTCACCTCTCTTGCTGTCTCATCTGGAAGTGAGTGTATTGCTGAGACAGAGACAGGTCTTGATGAGCAACGTACATTTTCTCCTGATTTGTGTGTCTTAGTGTTGTGGTCAAGACATGACCGAGACCAGAATGTGTAGAGACCGAGTCAAGACCAGGACCAAAGCAGGGCGAGATTGAGACAAGACGAAGACCTTAAAAACATTTCCCTCTGATTTCAAGGTGGCAGTAGAGGTTTAATGTTTTCAGCCATCTTAGTAAACACTGATTTGCAGAATCTGCACTCTGCCGGGAGTTTTTAATCTATGTTGTTAGACAAATAAAAAAAGATCAAACTACAGATGACTTATGTTATTGGCTGCATTTGAAGAAGAAAGCTTTATATTCAATCACATTGATCTTGACTGGTCTTGATTAAAAATCCCAAGTCCGCTATGTCCAAGACCAAGACAAGACCGAGTCAAAATGCGTTTGATTCTGAGACGAAGACCTTCCAAAAGTGGTCTTGAGACCAAGACCAATCTCGAGTACTACGACACTAGTTTGTCTGAAAAATGCCTTTTCAGTGTCAGAATGTTTGTCATGTGGAGAGCGGGGCCATTATGTACATTGGTGACAATGGGGTGAAAGAACTGGTCGTTATCTATAACCATGTTTCTTCTCCCATAAGAATAAATAGACTCAAGACTGATTCTAGCAGGCCCGGAGTGGCTAATCTGGAGAATCGGGAAGATTCCTGGTGGGCCGGGCTAATATTTGGGCCGCAAGGGCCGTTGAAGTATTTCCTGACTCCCCGGCAGACTCTGACTCCCTTTCGCGTGAACGCGCACAACTTATCACGTTTCACTCTGTTGTCAGTTTATGGCTTTTCTGTGGAAAATTTACTGGTAATCAAGTTAAATATGGTTAGGTAACCAACTATAATCAGCCATCTTCAGTTTGGCTGCAGGGCCTACGAGTAATGACAGGGTTGTAAATCGGCAGGAAGATGATCTTATGTGGGATTTAATTTTACTTATGCCTACTTTTGTTTCGCTAATTTCACTAAACGAATTTACGTCTCTTCTCAGGCTACAGCTCATTAAACAATCCATGTTGTGACACAGAGAGAAGACTAAGCTGTTGGCTGACATATCTGGACATATTTGTACTTTGTGGCAACAGGGAACTGGCCTCACTAGAAACCCTCTCCCCTTTTTTTCATCCACCACCTGACGTCATCATATTTATAGAAGGGGGTAGTAAAGCGTAGTGGGATATCCCCTGATGGCACCTGGACAGTGGTGATAAACTAAAACGACAAAGCATTACATCCTCTTACCAACTGCGAACAAATTAAGATGAGCCTCCTTAGTCTTGTGCTCCTCCTCTAAATATTTCTCCTCTTTCGCTGCAGGGTGAGCAACACATTTGTCCTGACTTCACATCTTCCATTTTGCTTGAAACCTCTGATACTTCCCACCTGTCCTTCATAAAACTAATGGAACAACTAGGCAATGAAAAATACTTAAAAAATACAAAAACTGAATAAAACGATAAATCGGGTATATGTAACACGAGGAGCATGAAGAACGCAAACAAGACCAGGGAGTGACAACAGATGTCCCCCTGCACAGTCAAGTCCTCTGTCCCCTTGCCCTATCCCCTCCTTTTGTGCATATTAATGGAGGGTCTGACACATTAAGGACCATCCCAAACCAAGTAGTGCAGAGTATAATTGGACAGTACAACCTTTAAATAGCGAGCCTGCATCAGTGCAGGCTCACAACTGTCCTTGCAGGAAGTGCAACAGGAAAATGAAAGAGGAAACAACACACAAACGTAAGGGAAAGTTAAAGCAGTTTTATTGTCAATATACAATAAATTGTACAATGAAATTAGAGGTTAGACAGGGTTAGTCCGGAGCCACTGCGACTTTAAGTTCCATCTTTCTTGTCAAGTATTTTACTAGCTAATCTGCCACGCTGACAAACAAAATCAAAAATGTTTGGTGTTAAGATAAAACGAAGAGAACATCTTTTTGTCAATAAGATCGCTTTGACTTTCAGACCCTTTTCCCTCAAATTCAAATACTTTGTCTATTTATGTCTATTTGAAAAAAAGTATTCAAGGACTTGATTTGTTTTCTCATCACAATTGTTCATGGATTTAAGGGACCTGTGGGAATCCTGCTGCTTACAGTACGTAAGAATAAGTTAAATCAAATTGACCTCATCTCTTTCCCATGGTTTTAGATTTTATGTGTTTACAGGGACAGTGGTAAAGACAAGGCAACTCAAAAGGCTGTGAAATAAAAATAAAAAGCCTGTTCACCAAAAAAAAAAAAAATTCTGACAAACACGCACAAGCTTGATCAGTTAAGATGATGTGTAACTTTGTTAACCCTGTTTTTTGGAAAAACTGACAAATCAATTGGTAGGTCATGGTATCCCAGGCTGGGTAGTTAGACCAAAGACGAACGTTTTCCTATTCTTGTGTTGTATTATAGCTTCTTGATCACGGAGATGAAACTGAAGGGCTTCATAACCCACAAACAGGCATCTAAGAAGTAAGAAAATTTAAAAAGAAATGTAAGGTGAATTATTTTGTCTCTGGTTAAAGGTTTGTGTTATTGCTGGGTGAGTGGTAACATACATTGTTATCCACAAGAACTGAGAAAGCCACCAACAGGATCAGGAACAAACGAGGGGGAAAAGGCCCAAGCACCAAGCCCAACTGTACTGATACGAGGCGTTGGGCTCAAGGCCATCAATATGTCCCCCTGTTTTAATTGTCTTCTGCTTGCCAGACCCTAGGATGTAGGATTGGGCAGGGTTGCTAGGGTGTGAGGGACCGAAGCAGCCTCCCCACGTAAGGGGACCAGGGCAGACCAGATCAAGGTAGCAGAGGATGGAGTCAGGAGCCAGCGAAGCTTCAGTTACATGCTTAACACACTTCAGGGGGTGGGGGTTGCTCACCTTCTCACATAGGGACATTTCCATATTAAGATTTGGTGAGTAACTAATTGTCCCTAGCAATAATTTGGTTTACAAACAATTAAGAGATCATGTTCTCTACTGGTCCCACTCCCTTGCTTGTTGTATAGATTGAAATAGGCTGTTTGGGGGCTCATCCTCTAGAGGCGCTCCTGCATAGCCAGCTGACGAGTCCTCCAGTTGAGACCACGCAGAATTTATTTGCTTGATAGCTGCCTCACTCTTCACTTGACAATTGACCCATGTCTGTGTGTTGCATCCAGAGAAATATATGTTTAAGTTGTGAGGTTTTTGTTTCATTTTGGCACGTTTCTTACCATTTGTAATTCATGTTGCCAATGTTGCATATAGTCTTGTTCTTTGAGTTGTCAGCAAACTTTTGAGTTGAGCTGTCATTCATGGCTATACCCTATTTCGGGTTATGTTTCGGAACCACACACACCCAGTATTATTAAAGTGAAGTAAATGATCAACTGCTTCAGGAGTAGTAATTCAACCCAAGTCTTTTGGGAATACAAGACTCTAACCAATGCACACCAGCGATAATAAATGGGAGTAGCCAGCCAGTAATTATTGAGTTTCCACAAAGGGGCTGGCTTGCCTGGCTGTAGCAGCTAGCCACATCTTATTTGAAATGCATATTATGTACAACATAGTTGTTCAGTGCACTGAAAGAAAACATGAGATGAATAACAATAACAACAACCTATTGATTTAGTGAAGATTATCTCTGACCGAGGTCCGGGTAGTCCAGTGCAAGAGGTCGCAGGTTCAGACTTTGCACTACCCACTGGCAGGGTTGGGCCCTACAAGCACAATTGGCTGTGCTTGTCGGGATGGGGGTATGCCAGACTTGGGGTATATTTCCTGGTAGCTCTCTACCGCCTCCTCTGGTCGGCCTGGAGTGGCCTGGAGTGAGGAGAAGAACTGAGAGAAGTAGCGTGATCCTCCCACGTGCCTGAGGACTCGTCGGTGTCACTGACTGGTAAACAGAAGCGGCTGGCTGGCTGGGCTTGTCAAGGAGGGAGCAACCCTCTACACCCTCCCCAGGTCGACAGATGGGGGTCGAGCGAACAGGATCAAGGAGTCACAGGGAGAATTGGACATGTCCAAATTGGCAGAAAAATGGGAAAAACTCAAAAAAACAAAACAAAACAAAACAAAAAAGATTATTTATGACTGACCTGCATTTCTGTCCACAGTCAATGTGCAGCGGCTTAGAGGAAGAATGGCTACTTTGCATACATGGCTCATTTGCATATACGTGACATTTACTGCAAATAGGCCTACGTGCCACGACAAGTGTACCCTCAAATTTGCTAAACCCTCTTATTTTTAATGTCATCTACATGTGAAGGAATTAACAGTCTTTGCAGGCTATTTATTGATTCATTTAATTTTGTTTCTCCATCCAACAACTAATAACTAACACTAAGAACATAAAAACACAAGACACAGGTCTAGGTTTTTCTGTAATCTACACATACTATTGAATATATATCGAAGCATATTGGATAAATATCAAATATCACATTCTTAAACTGTGACAGTGGTAATGTAACTTGTGTAAATGCTCTCCGCTCTCTCTCTTCTTGCCACTCTGGTGCAATTTTTAACAGAAAAAACAAATTTCCAACAGTTGGACCTGAAGGGGGATGTTGTTAGTCCAACTCACTTTTAACTGGTGTTCCAGCGTCTGAATTTCCAGTTTTGTCTCAGTCATTTGGAGTCTGATCTGGTCCATTTGGAGGTCACATTTTGCTATTTGCTATTTTTGCAGGTGAACCCTGTATAGCTCCTTCACAGGGAGCTATACAGGGACTGACTTTAACCAGTTTTAACACCAGTATTGCGTCCAGTGCCTTACCCTCTATGCCGCCATTTTAACTAAAACTTTTGCATTTACATGTTGTGCCATCTTTTTCCATGCCACCTCACACTGTCTAGCTGCAGTAGTAGACTTTTTTTGTCTGTTTGTTTTCTATGTTCTTATTCCACGTAGATGGTCAGTAAAACTCCAACTCAGCTGAGATGAATTGCGCAGCTCTGCTTTTAATTCTGCTTTCTGCCACTGTGAATTCTTTTAAGTTGCACTCTACTCATGATTTGTGCTTACCGTGAACACGCTTTCCTCAGGCTGAACCTACAGCCTAAAGTGAAAGTTGATTGAGCTAATTCTAATCAGCTGTTCTCAAACAGACAACTCAGAGTTTCCCAGCTCAGGTTCAATCGACTCAGAGATTGGGATTAGGCTAAGATTTTGTTGAGCCTGCTTTCTGAAATAGGGCCCAGGTGTGTATGATTAGCTGGAGAGTGAGTGAATGATCTGGAGCTGCATTCAGAGCTGCCAGCTGCCAGCAGTGAGCCAGCTGCAAATGTACTCTGTGACAAAAACATTTTCATGCACACAGTAATATCATTGAAGCAAACAGCAAAAAATAGTCATAAACTTGACTGGACAGAGAAAATTCTCCAGGTAAAACAAATGTAAACCTTTGGATGTCTAAAGGAAAACTGAACCTCAGATCCTGACCAATCATATCACAAACTTCAAAAAAAAATTCAATTAAGAAAAATACCAGTATGCTCTAGAGAGCGAAAGCTTCTTCAGCACGTCCACTGATGTTTGCCTCAATGCAAGCTATGGTCAATTAAGAAGTCCATCACTCTATATTTTTCAAAATATACAGAATCAGTTCACATCTAAATCTCCATTCATTCACTCATTGACATGCTACCAAACTTGACAGAGACATTCTTTAGATGCTTGATGTCACCTGTTCCAACTTGTATTCGGATGTCAGAAGATGAGTCTCAGATGACATTGACGCTTTACAGTAAATACTGCTGTATGCACAATATTTGAGTTGTTTTAAACTTGACCAAAATTGTTTTCTTGATATCATCACGATGTTGTGTGATTTATTTATTTATTTTTGGTGATTTTTTAAAAAAATCAAACAATCAATCATTTTTCAAGTGTTAATTGTGGCAGTCAAGCCCCAAAACAGTAGATTGTTCTTCCACTGCCAAGTGAATTGTGATAATGGCTGACACCTGTGGAGTGTGACTGACAGAGAGGGCAGACAGAGGTAAGTGCACAACTTATAAATTACCATTTGAGCCAAATCAAAATTAGAGGGAAGGTTAAAATCCTTCTTAAAACTCACCAGCATTTTGACTGTTGTCAGCTTTTTAAATCGCCCTAGCACATCTTACTCCAGAAGTTATAATGAGATGTGGAGAAAAGCCACTTGTCCTCAGTGGCGCAGAGAGCCTTTCGTGGTGATGTGAGTCGCAAATGGCATGAAGAGGTCTGCTATCTCAGACAGCTAGCTATGGCTACACCACTTGGACAAATCACATGTGGTTATTAAATGCTAATAATTAATGTTACTGATTTCTGCTATACCCAACTTTATATCTAGGATATGATCACTAGTTGAATTAGTTGAATTATTATTAGTTCGTTGTAAAGTGGACTCTAACTTTCAATGAGCAATTTATTTGCCAGTTATGTTAGCTGAAGTACTGTTAGTGGCTAATGTTATGCTAACATCTTTGCTCAGCGCTAGTTAGCCACCACAAGTTGAAATTATAAAACAGGCCATGGCTAGTGCTAGAGCTGGTTGTTTGCTATTTGTCAAGGGTTACTGCCATGGGCATTTCGACCCATTAGCTACTTTACTAGCCTACGTTTTTACTTCCTTGTCTTCCAGCTGGTTGTTCATCTTAAACAGTTTTAGATAAAGGGAAACCCCTGGCTACAACAATAAGACATGCGTTAATATAACATGTTTATTATTCAAAAATAATGGCAGAAAAACTTCAGACCCACAATTTTTTATCATATGCTTTTCTCACCACCTCTGGTAGTGTTATAATAACCGTTTTACACACAGAAATTCCTCTTTAGTGCAGGAAGATGAATTTGCTTCTGTTTGTTATTTTTCCTCAGATGACATTTCCAGGGAAAGGGAGATGTGTTTCTCAGTGTGCTGTAAGGAACAAATTATTGATTTGCACATAATAATAGAATAAATTCAGACCTATACTATCTTTTTTCAAACAGTTATCACATACATTACTCACCACCTCAAGTGATGACCAAAACAGATAAATACCATGAACACAAAGATAAATCCTCCTCAGTGAAAGATGATTTGTCTCTGCTTGTTCTTCAGCAAAAAGCTGTTGTTCAGTGGTCTGAAGAAGTATAATTTATTAATTTTCAAATCATAGAACAAAATTACTTTTTCAAACAAAACCATAATATGCACTTTTCAACACCCCTGTTTATGAAATAAAACCCATTAATTTCACTCCATACAGATAATACAGATGGGAAAAGTAACATGAAATCAAACATTCAAACATTTGTGCTTTGCCTCCTTATTACATGTGTTGTTATTTGTCTGTTTAACTCATACCGTCGATAATTGGAATCTTTAAATAATATTTTAAAATTAGGTTAAAATATGCAGGTGTCACAAATGATACAAAAAAAGAGTAAAAGTAAAGTTTTTAAAGTTAAAGTTAAAAAGTTAAAAAAAAGAGAATGAAAAGAAAAGAAAAAGTAATCAATTTAAGTAATCAGACAAACAGGCAAAAAGGCGGGTTAAAAAAAAAACAACAAAAAAATTGCATTAAATTTAATTTCTCAAAGTCAAACATACCCAGATAATCAATCAAACTTTATTTATATAGCACCATTCATACATATAAGAAATGCAACCCATAGTGCTTTACAAAAAATAAAAACAAAAACAAAAACAAAACAAAAACAGCAAATCAACAACCAAAAAACAGAATAAAAACAGATAATGTGATTGGAAGTTGAATTACTCCTGCATGTATACACCTCAGCTGTACCCAGACTGGCCTAAACAGTCTGCACATGATCGATAGTCCCTGCTGCGGTCTTTGACTTGAAACTCAAACAGCACAGAAAGAAAGATAGTAAGAAAACAAAAATTCTGTGAACACGGGGGGAAGCATGCATCAAATCTGTACCAGTAGAAAAGTGTAAATATGAATTGCACATTGCTGTGAAGTTGTCCATGTTTTCACCGTTCAACATGAATTTCACTTGCTGTTCGCTAACTTGTTTGTAGCTTGTCTGGATAACTCGAAGAAAGTCCAATAGCAACCAGCTGAATGGGGCACATCACTGCCTACTTTAGCAGAGATGGACAATAAATAGATTTTCCCTTGGCGCTCGTATACTGTGTTAGCTGCTTTTGTGTGGGGCTGTTTGAGACTCTACTGCCATGGATCAGTTCACAAGAGCATTTTTTTCTGGGGGAATTGTCTGGTGTACAGTTCAGTCATATCCACATAAAGGGCCCTACTTTCCTTTTTCTGTTTTTTCAGCAGCACATATATGGATTTACGGATGAAGCCGGGGACAGAAGGGATTTTTAGATCTAATACAACTTGTATTGACTTTTGCCAAGATATCAGCAGCTTTTTGAGAGAGGAAAGCAACTTTGACCAGCAATTTATAAAAAGTCAAATAATAGAATACAATTCTAAGGCAATGTTTACCACATTGTCACATTGGATTTGATTATTTTTTTTATCTTCCTCACTGACAAAGAAATCAAATTACAAAATGTACCAGAGATGACAATAGGAACCTTAGCTTCGTACCCCAAATACTTTCATAAACTTGTAAAAATCTGCTGATAAAAGGCTCAGAGTATTTTATTTTTAGTTAGTGTAGCGTGCAGTATTTGATTTCCAAAAGATATATGAGATGCAGCTGAAAAATTCAGAGGCTGTTCCCATTGCACACGAGTGGAGGGCTGCACAGTGTTATGTTTGTAACCAGTGCATGCAATAAATCAGTATTCGAGTTAGTGATAGAGTTAAACGTTTCTGTGACAACTGGTATGAGCCCATTTTTTAAATGTCCTCTCTCCCAAGCAGAAGCACTTTAGTCATGTTTCCATTAATTGTGAAGCAAATTTTAAGCAAACTTTTAAAATCTCACCAAAGAAAACAAAAAACAAAAAACCCTCTGGCATGACATCTCCATTTTATGTTTCTACACAAAGTAAAACAGAATGTTAATGTATTATGTGGTGTGTGTGTGTGTGTGTGTGTGTGTGTGTGTGTGTGTGTGTGTGTTAGACTCCATTGTTTGCCTTCAAAGTGCCTACTTTGAAGGCAATGGCCCAAGCACGTCTGACAGTATTTGCTGTGATCTGTTTGAACAAGAACAATCTTGGCACAGACTTGTTTGTCCAGTGTAATCCGCTATAATCCCTGCGCAGCCATCTCTCCGTGGTCCACACAAGCCTGATCTGTTTGCCATTAAACACTGGCCATCTCAAACCATCACCGTCCCACATTTCAAACCAACACAGCCACGTCAGATGCAGAACACCGCGGCACCAACAGCTCCTCCGGTGATGTCAGGTTCATCACTCAAAACTGTTGCTGCTGCGTCCATTTTCGGTTTATCAAACTCTGCACAACTACACATCTCTGTAAACATCACAGCATATGCAATCAAACACACAGGGACGAAGGAGTATATGGGGAAAAAACAAAACAAAACTCTGGTGACGTTTAATAAAATGGCATTTTGCAGCCACTGGAGACTTCACTTAGAAACTCCTACCTCCCATTGGATGAGTTTCCTCCGTTTCTATTATCCTGCTCGGCCTCGAAAACCAGCCGAGCAACGTTGCGAGGAGTAATGTTAAAATCCACTTTTTCGCAGGAACACATCAACATTCTCTCTTGCGTAAAGACTCATCTGTCGGCTCCCGCTAACAGTTAGCCATGAGCCAGCTAACCAAGTTTAGCTAACGTTAGCCCCGACCTCCGAAGTCCGACGGCTCACAAGAAGATGACTATCTGGCTGGCAGGCTTCATTTCCAACAGAGAAAGTGCTGTGCCGACGTCTTCCATTTCACTTTAAAAGGCACCCCGGTTTAAAATACTGTTACCAAACTACGGCCAAAGTTTGCTTAGCAGTCACGGCAGCATGCTATCTTAATTTAAAAGTGACACACAGAACGCTTTATTGTCGAAAAGTGAAAAGGGACGATGAAGGACAGCCGGGAAATAACTTAGGACGTGGGGGTCGGGAGACCTTTGAATAAAAAAATTAAAGCCCTTCCTTCCACATATTTTTAAAAAATCCTAAAACACCTACACTTAGGACATAAGAACATTCTAGAAAACATAAATAATGTTTATTTATATGCCACAAATACACACAGTCA
Source organism: Naso thynnoides (assembly GCA_029783665.1). Classification (NCBI taxonomy): domain Eukaryota; kingdom Metazoa; phylum Chordata; class Actinopteri; order Acanthuriformes; family Acanthuridae; genus Naso; species Naso thynnoides. The sequence continues at coordinate 6,476,886 of JAQLOL010000025.1, read as the reverse complement.
CCAGTGAAACCGTACGAACACCCCTAGAGCAAACTTTGTGGTACCGTCCAGGAAAATAACTGTTCAGAGGATGTGGCAAGAGAAGAAGACGACTGTTTACGTTTTCGATTATCCGTCGACACTTTGTTGAAGGTTTATATAGGCCTTGTGAAATCGAGCGGATTTCATGTATGAACGCGGTTGTTGTTACAGTTGTGTTGTTTTTTTTTATGGCAAAAGGAACCAAATGAATCCAGTCATACACAGTTTCAGTAAGAGACGGGGATTTTTGTTGCACCACCACTACAGGCTTTCTCAGTCCACCATAAGCTGCAAGCAGACAGCTACAATAAATCCACTGATTCAGCGTGATACCAGAGTTTATTTGAAGGGAGCAGTTTCTATAGGACTTTTCTGTATTTCTTTTGCACGGAAACATTGCGACCCCTTGTGTCTAGCAAGTTTGGGTGCAGTCATCATTTGTAATGGGATAACGTGAGCGTCATAATCAACCTCATTAAGTTGATATAAAGCCATGTGAGCTTTGGAAGTCCTGATTACAGAGAAATTATCATAATAATGAAGGCAATTTGGGCACATTCATCTCACCTCTTGGCTCCTGCAGCAGCATCACTTCATGTGGTCTTGCGAAACAGGACTCAGCCTGTGAGAGACTGGTTATCTGGTCCTCCAGGACACATACAGTGATCAGGGCCAATGCGGGAAAATTAATTAGAAGCTGGAAAAAAAGGACATTGACAAAACACTTTTTACTCACCATTATTTTTAATGCTAATTTTCAATTGGTATTTCTTTATTGGGCCTAAATGAAAATATAATTAGCATCAAAGATGTCCCTAGCAGTTTCCTAAAGTCCAGAGTAAAGTCTTCAGATAGCTTGTATTGTCTGACTAACAATTCTA
>JAQLOL010000025.1:6461980-6475822 GCA_029783665.1 Naso thynnoides | reverse complement strand
GTCTGACTAACAATTCTAAACCTAAAGATATTCAATTGACCATCGCTTGAAATAAATAATCAATAAAAGAATGGCAACAAATCCTCATAAAGGAGAAGCAATAATCAGGAAATCTTTGGTATTTTTGCTTGAAAAACACCTCGTTTATTTATTAAATTGGTTGCTGCTTAGATTCATATGTTTTAAATAAACAAACAGTTAACTGACCAAAAAAATTAGCTCCCGTGGATTTAAAGGAACCCGGCAGTTTTAGGTTTTACGTTAGAAAGTATTACGCAACTTTATCTCACTCCAAATGCCCACATCCCATCATATAAACACGCTTTGCATGTTTCAGTCTTATTTCCATATTATTGTGCAGTCTACGTGCCCAGCTTTTAAAAATACGCATTAGGACTGATATGATCCTCACACTTGAACAACCAAACTTCAAAAGCCTTACAGCAGAGAAATTTACACCCCTTAAAGAGAAAAGTCAGTTATCATTCTGAGTACTTTTTAAAAGAGAAGTTTCAACTACATATATCCTGAATCCGCACTTCTTTTGTTGTCGTGAATTCGCCTTTACTTGCCTGCCAGTTTTAATCTTCAGCCAGCAGTTGCGTCTTTATCCTTTCAAATCGATGGCACAGCATCACAGTGACTTTGCAATTTCAAATTCTCCTCAGGTTCACCAGGCATCCTCTGTCTTCTCACTCCTTGTGGCTGCCTCCTGCAATCAACACTTCACTGGCTCCACTCCAAAGCAGAGAACCGAGTTCGGTGTTTCATACGCAGCCCGGGCAAGGAGCTGCTCCGGGACACAGGGAGCTGTTTTGCTGTGCACCTCTGGCGGTTGAGTCGGGGACTGGAAACCCGATCTGTGCTAAAAATAAAAAAAAACATCACCAGCATAGGGAGAAAGGAGGTGTCACTCACTGAGCGTATGAGCAGATAGGGTCAGAGAGGTGCAGCCCACTGCCACATACACAACACACACACGGTAAACACACACAAGGTTTATCATATGTCAACATTGCCTTGAAGTGTCCCCCTTCGTGTGTGTGTTTCAACCCAAGGTTTTCCTCGTACTCAAAACTACGCTCTTGTGTAGTTTTTACGATTGTTCCGGCGTGTTTTTTATTGCCAGTATGATTCACAGGTTACCACAAGGTTAGAGACACAAAGACCCTTATGAGGAGCTTAGTGCTTCACTGAGTCATCTGGTTACATTGCATGAGAACGTCACTGACCTCCAGCACAGCCAACATACAAAAACACACACGAGCACATATGCTTAGCGCAGTTTATAATAATCTTGTACACAATACGCTCCCTTTTTCATTTGTACCATTACAGAGTGAGACATGTTGAATTTGCCCTGCTATGTACCAAGGCATTGCCCTTTAAACGGAAAAGAAACAACATTACATTCAACACAGTCACTGCACCAACCACGTGGATCTTTGTCACTATAGTCAGCATGCAAGTTAAGGCCTTCAGTCAATGTCTGTTTTGTCAGCCTTGACTTCAGCGGCCTTGTTTTTCTGACTGGACAAGTGACATTGACTGGCTGTCAGGTCAGATCCTCTGACGGCAGATCAAAACTGATAAGGAGAGACTTTATATTTATAGCTTTACAGTTACACAAAATGACTTTTTCTGTTACAGTGACTGAACGAAAGGGAAATGTGTGGAATAAGTTGGTAAAAATTAAATATTTACACTGATTGACTGAAATGCATGTCCACACTGTTTGAGAAAATGGACAACGTCGGCCTGCATTCATTTCATTTCATTTCATTTATTTTTCCTTTGCACTCCCCCCTGGGGTATGAGGAACAACAACAACAAAAAACAACAATTCAGAGCAGACACCGACCAATGTACAGAGGCATTAAGACCGAGGTCAGTGTGCATACATGTATATAATTTAGAAGTTAAAAAAAATACCAAGGATTGTCTTCAAAAATGTAACCAATTTACACAAGAATTTTGTATTACGAGAACACATTAACTATTGGAACTTATAGAAATTAGGACAAACTCTATAGTAGCTTCTAATCAACTTTTTTCTGTCTTTACTAATAAAGGAACAAACAAGCACATAATGAAACTCAACTCCTCGATCACCAGTCAAACAAAAGGTACGATCATACTTTTGCTCTGAAACTGGCAAATTATGGTTTCCACATCAAAATGTGGACACACAAATTCTTTCAGCAGGTCTCAACATAGTCAAATAAATCTCAAAAGTACGAACTTTAAACAGTCAATAACCACTGCGTGCAGCCTTTGTTTATGGCTTTCCCTTGACGTTCAGCTCAAAGCACGTGTCTGAAAGGATTTGTTTAACAAAACATATCAGGGATGGTTTTGCATGTCAGACCTGCTGTTCCTTTTTATCCTTTAATCCTTTTTTTTTTTTTTGAATGAGTATAAAAGCCAACAGCATGATTACATTTTGGCAAAGATCATGATAAGGTAAGATTAAGGTAATAAGGTAAGCCTGAAAAAATAAATCAAGCTACACACTAATAACTAATTAGCTCAATAAAAATATTTATAATGCACCACAGAGAAAAAGAAAAATTCTGAAAATCTTAAGGATACTACAGACTTTAACTATTAAAAAGACTTGCCTCTGTCAATATAATAACTCATATAAATCAGAGTTGTCATGGCTGTATCTTGCTTCAGATGGGCAGGCTGCGCAGTTATGGATCAGGTCTCATCATCTCGGGTTTCCTGCTGGCTTTCAACACTCACAACATTCAGCTCTCCTGGATTCACACGCTCTAAATATAGCTGCCTTAAAGTCAGACAGGACTGCAGAGGAGTTTTTAAAGTACTGCGAAGAAACACGGAGACACCTTTTTTTGTTTGTTTAGCAAACATTTTCTGTGTTCTGAGTCTTTCAGTAATTTTTTTGGCCTATGTGACATCCAAGATTGTTGAACTAATGGACTGACAGTCTTGATTAAAGGGTGGACTAGTTTGTGCAGGACATGGGAGGCGTTATGTCACTAATGTCGTCTTAATCGCCTCAAATATTCCTCTGCAAGTTTGCATCAAGGAAAGTTCAGCGGCCACTGGTTGCTCCGGCAGAAATGATAAACCATTTGTCTTTTTTAGTTGTCCTCAGTTTTTTTGGTAAGTTTTTAAAAAAAAACACTCATGTCTGTACTGTCAAAAATGAAATGCTTTGTGTTAGTCGCTGAATTTGCATGTTAACTAAAAAAAAAAAGCGGGACAGACACCCAGTGTTTGGCATTATTATTGGTTGGTCAAATCTCAATCCGAGTAAATTCACTGCAAATTAGCTGTAAAAACTCTGTTATTTTAAAATGTGAATGAGTAATTGATTTATGTTTTATTGGACTCTCACAAACATATCGATGAAATTTCCCCTGCACCTAAAATAAGGCAAGTTCAGAAAGCACCTTAACATATACAAAGGTTATTCAAAGCGCTTCACAGATATAAAGAATTAGAAAAATTACAAATAAAAAGAAAAAAAGAATACAATAAATTAAAGTACAGATAGGTTCATTAAGGGTAAAGCACACTGAGAGTCCCTTCAACAAAATATGTCAAACTGATTATATAAAAGCAGTGGAAGAAAGATTAAGTTGTTGCACACCTTCAGCGTGGTTAAAACCATCCTGATCACAAGGGCTCAACATTTCTGTCCAACAGAGCATCTGACTTGTCAGGTGTGTCTCCACACACGATTCCAGCAGTGAGCATCATCATGGCTGAAAGCATTTCACCATGTTTGGTTTGAACTTTGCACCACTGGTTGACCAGCTGCCCTGCTTTTCCCCAGCAAACACATCATTTTGGACCCAGATCATTGGTTGATTTATAGAGAAATTTCAGCCTTGAAATTAATTCTGCTTTTAATTGGAAGCCAGTGCAAGGATCTTAGAATTGTATAGGAGACAAAGGTGTTTGTTTGTATTCTAGCAGCGACATTTTGAGCTTCAGTTGCAAATGTTTAATGGACTTACTGGGCAGGCAAGTAAAAAGTAGATTATAGTGGTCTGTAGTCCTTCTTACAGGAGGTAACAAAATGAAAGATCTTTTTCAATAAAGTCGTTTTGGACACAAAGATTCTCATTTGATGCCAGAATAATGTTTTTAATACAGCTCCAATGGAAGAAACCAAGTGTAAATCCTTATTGAGGACTACACCAAGATTAAATTCAACTCAGCAGGAAACCTTTTGCTCATTTCTGTCAATTGACTTTGTTTTTTATTCTCCAGTTTTTTAATCTTCTGTCTAGGTTACTGTCTTTAATTCCTATTTGTACGTCTTTGCATATCGTTGTTTTACGTGAAGCACTTTGAATTACTTTGTTGTTTAAAGGTGTCGCAAAAAACGCACCTACATTATGTTAAGCAAACATAGGTAGTGAGCACAGAGTTAGCATAGACACAAATATATTTACAGCTAAAAGAGTATGTTTAGAATGACTTCATATGAGTAAATATATACTTACTCATAACTATTCTTAAACTGAACATATTTTCCTAGAAAATGGGACCAACTTTAAATAGCAGGTAAAAAGTTGTTACTTTAGCAACGCTCTTCTTCCCTCTTGCATCGTGTTCTTTTCCCTCTGCTTTCAATAAATGTTTCTCCTCCCTTTGTCTTTGTCTTCTTTTCTCCTCTTCCCTTTCTTTTTTCCCCGCAGTGTCTCAGTGTCACGGTGGCTGTTCGGAGGTTGATTCCCTTACCGAAGCAGTGGCAGGAGAAGGATTCCTGCTGGGCTGCATCTCCTGTAAAAAAAGAGAGGAGGTCTCTGCCCGAGCCACCGTAGACTGGCACTTCAAACCACTGGGAGAGGAGGACTTCTGGCATGTGAGTTCACTGAAGTCTCTGAGAGGGCCGTGTGCCCTCCTGAGAGTACATGAAGGACATATGTGTCACTTTTTTGTGTTTTTTTTTCTTTTTTGTTTTCATTAAAATGTTTTCTAACAGGCAGGTGAGAAACCCTGGAGGGCTGGATCAATGATTGGGAGAAAGTGCAATACATGGGTCCTCAAATGACCAAAAAAAGGTCAAAGAGAGCATGAGGCTTAAATCCGGCTGGTGTTTGTCAATGAAAAGGAATCTCTTTGTTATAATTAAAACAAAGATTTGAAGGTCTTTGTTCTGGAATAATTGCAATAATCATCTATTCTAGTTCAATACACACATTTCTTCTGGTGAAATATTTACTTTGAGTGCAATACATTCTAAAACAAAGTTACATTATACTCTTTAATTTATCTGTTCATTTGTCACTTTATATTTAAATGTGTGTCTCTTGTTAAATGCTCTGATCAGGAGTGGCCCTCTTAACTTGGTTGTATTATGTGCAGAAAAAAATAAAGGCTTTCTTTTCTATTTCTCCTCTATTTCTACAGTATAATGATACGTTACAGTGCTGCATGGTATATATTTCGATCCCTGAAATTTAAAGAATATTTATTTATTTGTTATTTTTCTTCTTTTTGCCCTCAAAGATTTTCCACTACGACCACCCCAGTGCTGACATCCTCCATGGAGATTTCAGTAACCGCCTGGAGTGGCACGGGACACAAAACAGTGATGTTCAAACAGGAGCCATTTACATTTCTAATGTCACCTTCAATGACACTGGGACATACCGCTGCACAATCCAACGCACGCTCTTCCTGACGCAGTATGATGAGCACGTCACTGTGGAGAAGGAGGTGGAGCTCAGCGTGGTGGCTGTAGGTAAGGTGGGGTGTGCACTGCCCGCGAAAAGGAAGAGGATGTATTCAGATCCTTCGCTTAAAAAAAATACTTATATACACTAATGTAAAAATACTCAGTTTCAAGTTAAAGTTTCCTATTTAAAATCCTAAATACTTAAATAAATGCACAGGAATATTAACAGTAAGTTGTTGTTCTGGAGAAAAATCAACCCTGTTGCTGATGTAACAATAAATAAAACATTATTTGATTGTTAGCATGAATGCAGCAATACATGAGCAGCATTTCACTTCTGTAGCTGGTTGTGGTGTTAATAAATTGGACTACTTTATATACAATTAGCTACTTAATCCTGTCAGTGGTTCACAACCTTGCAGTGACCTCTCTCTAAAGGGTTACAGGATAAACCTGAGATACAAAAGAATTGTTTTTTTGTGATATATTGGCTCATTTAACCTCTTTGGGCCCTGAATATTTATTTGAATCAACCCATCTGTGATGTTCAAATGGGATATTATTTGCTGATGCATTCTTGTAAAAAATCACAACACCAAAAAGATTTAAACTCACTTGCTGCGTCAAAATAATAAAAAAGCATAGTTTCCTGTCCTTAGTTTGCATTTAAAAACTCAATGTAATGCTACATGTTTGGTTCCTCTTTCCCAGCCAACAGGGAGCTGACAGCAGTGATCTCAGAGATAATAATGTATGTGCTGATCGTGGTCCTGCAGCTGTGGCTCATTGTGATTCTGGTCTACTGTTACAAGAAGATTTCAGGGGAACATGAAGCTCAAGAGGCCCGTAAGGCTCTCAAGGCTCAGGCAGAGTGAGTCATTTGTCTTTTATGTGATGCATTTGGTTTCAAATTAATCTTCAAGCCTTTAATATACCGGAGTCAGGTATCTTAGATTAATGGTTCTCAACCTTTTCAAGGACCCCTAAGCTGACGCAAATGATACCACAAGACCCCATTTGTAAAGATTGTGATGAGAAGTTTTGCTTTGCTTTAACTACAGGAAGTGTATGAAGCCCATTGATAAATCATTGCGTTACTTATGGAAGAAATTAAAGTGAAAATAAAGAATTCCTCTTGATTCCCCTCAGTCAGTTCATTTTAATACATACTGTACAGTGTATGTATTTGATTGTTGACCAAATTATAATGTTAATTCTTATGCTTATATTTATAGCAGAAAAAAAAAAGAAGTAAGCCCATTTTGGGGACTCATTCATGATTCTCCCAATGCTCTGTCTCACGTCTAAATTATTCACCTTTTCTTTTTATACCTGCAGGCTGTTAGAAGCAAAGGACAACTGTGATGGAGTGCAGCTAGAGTAAGATGACTGTTGACCACTGTTTATCTTTCAATCCACACTAAGATCAGCGGAAAATGTGATAATATAAGAAAGCATTTCATTCCCGTTAACTGGCATTTTTTAAAATTCTTCTTCTTCTTTTTTTTGTATCAACCAGGTAAGAAGATCATCTCTACAAGATTCAAGCTTCATGATTCCGCTCACAAAGACACAGCTACTGTGTGAGAGGTTGACTGAAACACCGTGGTCATGATGAGTTGTGCAAACCACCCGTGTGGTCAGCTGTAAAAATAAGCTGATGGTGAACATGGTAGTAAGCAGGGCAGATCCCCCTCAGAGATTTCCTTTCAGTGTAATGCCGTGTCTAAGGTGTCTTATAGGATTATTAGATGCTTGAATGTCTGTAGGTTTGTAAATATGGCTTTTATTATTAGATAAACCAGTGAATTACAGCTTTTATTGTTGAACAATCCATCAATTACTTAAGGTCAAACAACACAATATTGAATTTCCTATTGATACGCTAACCAAACAGCTGGTTTATTTTTCACAATAACAACAAATTATTTCAAAAATTTTGAATTTATCAGCATACATTAACTCTCTGTAGTGCTCTCATTTCTGTAGGATCAATAATGTTGATGGATTTCCTTTCTTTTTTTTTTTTTGGTGGCTTCCTTATCTAAGGCGTGTACCATGTAAACCTGCTGTTTAGTGCAGCTCACAATCTTTGTAGCCGAAAACTTTCTTCTCTTTCATCTCTTTTGACTTGAATTGGAGGCAGAAATCCCCCCCCCCAAAAAAAGAAAAATCATCTTTGTTATAATTCCACCACACTTTCAAACAATAAAAGTAACAACTTAGATACCTAAGTGTTGAATTTTGACTTCTTCAGTCCTTCCGTTTCATGAAAGGTAGAGCAGCTTTATTGTCATTGTACAATGAATTGTACAACAAAATTGAGAGGTTAGAGTGGAGGGTTAGTCCTGAGCGTGCCGCCACATTTTTCCAACCTCACCCAATGTGCCTAACATGCATGTTTTGACGGCGGGAGGAGACCAACACAGACATGCGGAGAATGTGCAAACTCTCCCAGGACCCTCTGATGTTAGAGCAGCAGTCCTGAATTTGAACCCAGGACCTTCTTGCTGAGAGGTCACGGTGCTAACCACTACTCCACTGTGCTGCCTGTTTTGTTTTTTTGTTGTTGTTTTTTTAAGGCAAAGTGACATTAGTATGACATTCCAGGTATCTTAGAAATCTGCTTATCTTGAGGTTTTAGCGTGAAAATAAATGCATTCATCAGCCTCGATTCATGGCATCGTGACTCCAGCCTCAGCATATGCAGCATAACCAGCATGTTCATGGCTATAGGTTTCAGACAACACACACACACACACACACACAGAGTTACAGCAGTGAGTTAAAGGACATTTGGAGGTGATTGTATTGTAACTCAATCTAGCCTGAGCTGTGCTGCCGTCCAAACTACCTCTGGTCTGAAAGCAGCTTTGTTCACCGGCGTCAGCCTGGCACCATCCTGGAAATGACCACACGCTCCGTCTCAGACTGCAAAATGTGAATATAGGAGATTTTTTTTTTGATACATGGGACAATAACATCAACCACACACCCTCACGTTAGTTTTCTAACACCACAAAGAATAAAGGAAACAATGCTTACAAGAATCTTGATATTTGTCCCTTTTAGTACAAAATCAATCAACTTTGGCACATGTGATTAGAACATAAAAGTCAAATTTGACTCATCAGATTAGCACCGCTTGAATGAGGTCTAATGTAAAGACAACATCCTGACTCCAAACATGCTCATCTACAGTCAGCGGATAGTTTAGGCTGATTGCACCAGTGTAGGGGAGAGGCTGAAGTCATGCCACACCACCGCCTACCTATACTGAGCTTTTGACCTTGTCATGTGACCTCTTCATTTCATTAAACGTGTTGACATGTTGAACATGCTGGATATTTCTTCCACGTAAAAGCATGAGCGTGAAGGAGGGCACAGTATGACTGAGAGAGGAGGGGGGTGTATACTTTTAATCGAGGTGTAGTTTGCGACCAGCTGCTTCTCGTTCTGCTGGAGACAAAATCTTGAAATGCCTGTTGAGGTCTGCTGATGCCAGTGACCGCAGCAACCGATTCCAAACGCTTAAAAGGTATGCTCTTCTTTCTATTGAACAAAGCCTGGATAAATATACATGCATAATTTGTGTAAATCAGTTTTTATATCATGTTACCTTCACTCTCAGCAGACACCACAGCTAACTCTCGATGGTTAGCTCAGATAAAGAAACATTAGCGTCTCCAGTGTTCAAGCTCAGAGCTGTTGGATAGAGGTCAGAGGATACGTTTTCCATGTGCACTTTTAATTTACTTCATTGCCCTTGAGAGTCACTTATGCATGTTTAAAATGTCTCTAAAAAATTTGAGTATCCTATAAGTGATTTCTCCCACTTTCTCCTAGATCAATAAGATTCATTTTAAATTACTGTGATGTGTATCATTTCTTTCACTCTAAATTAGTGTCATCCTGCATAGTATGCCTCTCATTGAGCTCCTCCATCTTTTTAATATCTGATAATAATACGTACTTATTCTATAAAAGGAAAACATGTGAACTCTTTTATCAACTTATGAATTTAGACATTTCTGGCTATGAAACCATGCTTTTTAATTTGTCTGTTGCCTCTTCCTCTTGGGTGTTGTAAGCAGCATAGGAGGAATAATTTACATATTAATCAAAATACATGCATGAAAGGTTAAATACTGTGTATTTTTTCTGAGATGAATGTTCTTCTCGGTTTCCTCCTTCTCCCCATCGGCAGTTTGCTAAACGTCCAGCAGAGGTCAGCCATGTCCTACGTCAACATCACTGAGCTGCAGTCGCTCCTGCTCTCCTTCCTACAGCAATGCCTCAATGGCACAAACCTGCCATCTCCGCCTGTACCGCAGAACTACACTACCCAGCAGGCTGTGCACTATGTGGCAGGAGCCAGGGCCCATGCTCAGTCACAGGGCATGATGTACATCTTTCTGGTGGTTGGCATGTTCAGCTTCTTCACATTTGGCATCATGCTCAGCTACATTCGCTCAAAGAAGCTGGAAGGCTCTCATGATCCGTACCATCAGTACATTGCCCACGACTGGTCCAGGGTGATGACCCCGTCCAGGGCTGTCGCTCAGGCTCTCTGCAGAGAGGCTGCAGGCAACGGAGCCCGCCGCAAGGAGCCTGTCGTCATCTGCAATCCTGCCACATCGGAGCAGCTGCCACACTAGAATTCCAGACATTATCAAGATTGAAAACTGTAACACCAGAGGTTTCATAACCTTTATGTTTAATGTCACATAGCAACTGAAAGTTACAATGTGTAAGATGAGTAATTTCACAGAAACAACTTGCATCATAAAAGTGCCTCATGTTGTAATTTTTGTAATCACCACATGTATTTTCTCACTCTTTACAGTCATACAACCCCAGCTGCTCCATTCTGCTTTTCCACAATCAATTGAGGACTATTCTGTATTTTTGGACAGTGACAGCAGCAACACAAAGCCAAAGTAGAAAAGTGACATCATTGATTTTTAAGTTTGATTCAGATTATCTACAAATAAGCAGGAAAACAAGTCTGTCTGATATATTGTCTTGGACTGTGATTATTATAGTCAAAAAAAAAAAAAGATGACCATTGCTATGAAATATTTTCCATTCACTTAGATTAAAAAACTGTGTTTCGTAGTTTATTTTACTGTTTCAATCTAAGCAAACTCTCCATCCAGGACATCAGACCTTGTTTGGTACTTTTAGGTTTAATTACTGTGTTGGCTCTTTTTTTCTCCTCCTTCCGCCTCTCTCTTTCCTTTTCTCTCTCTTTCTTCTGGTCCAGTCTGTGCTGGCAGGCTCCTTTCACAGCACGGTCAATCTCTCGCGATAAACTAAAGTGAACCATTTGCATACCGAGCATCGGCACGATGAGGTTGTAATTGTCCACTTTCTTGTTAAGTTTCACTAAGTCCTCGTCTACGGAAGCACACAGTTGCTCCCACTGGCGCTGCTCTTTGGGAGTCATGGGGTCACCGAGTCTGGTCCTTTCTTGCAATAACCTGCTTCGGATCTGGGCAGTGGTCTCTCGAATGTCTCGCTGTGTGACGACCCAGGGTGGCTGATAACCGTTGTCTATAAGGATGCGATTGAGGTTGTGGGTCATAGGATCGGCATATGGATTGTGCTCAAACTTGTTGAGAGGCTTTCCAGCTCCACTCAGGTTCCTGAAGTCTCCTCGGGCTATGGACTCCTGGATCAGGTCCTCCACAAGCCGTTCCACAGCCTGGGTGATCTTGATCTTCCGGCTGCGCTGACGCATGTCTCGCTCCACCAGTGCCCCCTCTGCAGCAGCTGCTCTCTCATGCTCCCTCTGCCTGTAGCTCAAAACCTGCTCAGATGCCCGGTCGACACGAATCTGCCGGTACTGACGCTCACGCTGGCTGGGCGTGCCTGAACCCACACCCTCATAGCTCAGGTAGTGTCTGTGTGCAAGTGCTGAACCTCTGGACTCCTGTTCTTCCACCTCCACTTCTGCATCAGTTTTCTTGGTTTTGCTCTGATGTGCCGCCACAGCTCGATAAGCCTCCTCAACCTGAGCAAACAGCACTGCATCTGCAGTGGGGGCCCCAGAGTCTGGGTGGTAAAGCTTGGCTAGGCGCAAGTAAGCCTCTTTTACCTGCACAGGACTGACGTCTCCTTTGTCGGGCAGCTGCAGAAGCCTGTAGCTCTCTTGCAGGCTGCAGCTGATCTGAGGACCAGAGGAAAACGCTCTGAGCAACAGGGACTTTCGTGACAAGATGAGCAGAAATCGGCCATGGCAGAGCTCACCACGGGACACCAGGAGGTGGAAGATGCAACTCATTCTTGGATCACTACTGTGGATTTCAAAGAAAAAGGAATAAAAAGACAATCAATCATATTATTAATAAACAAAGGCAGTTCAATGTGTCAGTATGGAGATGTACCACAGAAAAAACAAGGTAAATCTTTTTGTCACAATTAAGTCATGATATATCAGAACAGACCAACAATGGCACAAATACATTTAAATATAAACGAAACACTTTCACCAGACAAACATTGTTGCCATCCTGCTGTCCATTTAGGGCTGCAGCTGTATACACTCGTTAAAAAACACCCACTGTGCTTTCCCTTCTCTGGATCGGTGAATTTCTCACACTTTGGATGTTATAAGATCCTGTTTACTTGCATGTTGATTTATTCTTTGCCATTTAACTGTTGCATTGCTTTGTCACCACTTTTAGCCAAGCTTTAACATTTTTTTCTTGATATTCAGCACATTTGATTTCAATATGTACATATTACCACATCGTAAATAACATGTCTCCCTCAACTTCTTTTATGTTTTATTGAAACTGACTCTATCTCTTCATGTTTGGTAGGGTTGGGATTTGGCAAGTACTTCCTGATATCATACGCATCACGATACAATTATATCACAACACACTGTGACACGATGCATGTTGTGATATGTTGGAATATTCCACATTGTTCACTGAAAATGTAAAAACAGAACTAATAAACAAGTCGCTGTAAATGATGCGGGTGGTCTTTAGTTAAATTCAAACTTTTCCAATTCATTTGAACAGTATTGGCAAATTACAAAACAGACAGATGTAAATCTCATAACATTAAAATAAAAATGAAATTTAAGTGTACTGACAGGCTTTAACTGAAAACATGAAAAAGTGCACTTTTGTGTCTCTGAACTTTAGGGCTGAGTTCCAGATATCATGAAAATAAATGTTGCCATATATTGCTGTATCGATTTTTTTAGCACAGCCCCAATGTTTGGAGGCTCACAGATCCCTTGCTGTGTGCAAATACAGCTGCAAAATAAACCTTTTTATTTACATATTTTCCCCTGAATCTGACTTAATTACAAGAAAGAGAAAACATGCAAAACTTTTCCTTTGCCAGAAACCTGACTACATTTGTTAAAGGTGACAATACAAAAAAAATTAACAGAGAAAATTTTGCTAATATGATACAAAACCAGATGTCATCTCAGAATATGGATACAGTTACATTGTGGTAAGAGTTGTCTTCTACCATTTTGAAGATCGCATTACAGAGTGATGTAAACGGAGCTTTTCTCATATTTACCATCACCCACTTAACCAAATATTCACAAAATTCATGGTCATTTCACAAAAATTCCATTGGGTCATAGAGAATTTAAACATTTCCAACTACAACACGCCTGAGACCTCAGGGATCACAAAAAAAACCCCATAACAACATGTTTGAATATGTTTTTGAGTAATTACAAAGGGTACAAGTTGAATTCAAACTAAACTTCAGGGTTAAGTGACAGTGCTGCAGAAATTATTTGAGTTATTTGGGGCACAGTAAAAGCTCTACCAGATAAAGCTGATATGGCCTGTTTGACAGTTTAGAACCAATTACATTATAAATCCTATATAGAGGTCAAATTTGTACTGTATTGTAAATTTTACATCTACTTTCTACTGAGCAACAAAAGTAAGACGAACAAAGTAATGTGAGTTTTAAGGAGACGGGAGTAAAAATGTTAAATATAAACACTTGAAAGAGGAACTGTACTGCACCTGCACCTCAGATGATTGAATGGGCAACCTATTTTTAGGGCCCGAGCGACGACGAAGTCGTCCCGGGAGGACCCTATTGAAATTGTGCTGTTTTTTATTATTATTATTCCTGTACATTTCGTGCCCCGATTTCGCCACTTTCCCGAATTCGAAAATGCATGAAAC